>CAUYSK010065661.1:0-30229 GCA_963575035.1 Avahi laniger
TAGTCCCAGCTACTTGGGAGGCTGAGACAGTAGGATTGCTGGAGCCCAGGAGTTTGAGGTTGCTGTGAGCTAGGCTGATGCCACGGCACTCACCCCAGGCAAGAGAGTGAGACTCTGTCTCAAAAAAAAAAAAAAAAAAGACATCTGCACTAGAATGTTTATAGCGGCACAATTCACAATTGCAAAGATGTGGAAACAACCCAAGTACCCATCAATACATGAGTGGATTAATAAAATGTGGTATATGTATACCATGGAGTTCTACTCAGCCACAAAAAACAATGGTGATCCAGCACCTCTTGTATTATTCTGGATAGAGCTGGAATCCATTCTACTAAGGGAAGTATAACAAGAATGGAAAAACAAAAGCATTACATGTACTCACCATCAAATTGGTATTAACTGATCAACACTTAAGTGCACATATAGTAATAACATTCATCGGGTATTGGGCAGATGGGAGGGGGGAAGAGGAGGTGATGCATTGGGCATCATCTAGGGAATGGACATGCTTGAAGCTCTGACTCGGATGGGGCAAAGGAAATATACGTAACCTAAACATTTGTACCCCCATAATATGCTGAAATAAAAAAAAAATTTTAAAAAGGCAATATCCATCTTAAGGGTAGTTCTACAACAGAGTTCCTGGATGCAGTTCCTGGGGCCCCATTATAAATTGTTTCAAAAATTGTTAAACAGTTATTTGACCCAATATAGGCACTATGTTGAAAGAAAATGATGTGAATCCAGGAATTCAGGAGGGACCAACATCTCAGGGACCAGATGCAAACTAAGTTTTTGAATAGGAAATAGAAGATAAGATATAGAAGGAAAATCCTCTGAGCAAAAGCTTCCTTGTCATCCAGTCATCTTCAACAGCATCAATGTAAGAATTTAAATGTTCTCACACCCCCACACATTCCAAACTTCCCAGCACTCCATGATATCTTAAGCATGTCTTCCTAATATCCAGAACCCTTACATCTAATGCATGCATAATCTTATTTAAGATATTTAGAAAGTTTGTTTATTTCACAAACTTGGTGATGGCAAAGAAACATTGTATTCTTTATTTAAATCAAACCAAATAAATCTGATACTGCTATTTCATCCTATCAGAACAATGAAATGTCTATAATCAGCCATTTTGGGGGGCACTTCACCTTTCCTGAAGTGGAATATATGGCCATAACCCATCACAGTGGCTACTGATACCTTCTTTGTCTAAGATGGTGAAGAGGATATCTTGTTAAAGATATCTTTCTTGTCTAAGGGGCTCTGTCCCTTCCATGATGAGCTTGAACACAAAGTTACTCTGGAGTACATCATGCAAACCATCTCTTACACTTCCCAGGATGATCTTCCTTACCCGGGCTCTGAACCTGGTATACAGGTCTCTGCTTACAGAATTTAATGACCTCAGTTCCCACCTTGTTTTCAGAAATCCAACCATTGAATTTCTATTTCCTTCCCTCCATAACATGATCCCTGAGCCCCGACAGACCTGCCTCCTTCCCAAGGCAAGGATGCCAAGAGGGCCCATATATCTCCTCAAGAGGAAGGGACAAGAACTGTAAGAATAAAATATATACACATTAATATTTCAGTAAATTATCTTCCCACACTGCAATTTATCATATGGATAAGTAGAAAGTCATTCCTTACCTTTTCTGGCAAAGAAGCAGTGAGGAGTCCCAAGAAAATACAATGTCCTTTTACCTGAACTTATTCGTAAGAAAGGGAAAAATGCAGCTTGCTGCGACACTATCCCTGCTACAAAAGCTTTCAACCAAGAGAAGAAGAGGACAATTAGATAAACCAACGGATTCAACATTTAGTACATTTTGGTTTTTCACAAACCCTATTTAGGAATACTAGTTAGGAATGATAAAAAGAGGGGAAAGAACAAACTTAAGAGTCTTTTACTTTTCATCAAGTCCCTCCATAGTAAGTCTCAACTGTGTTAATAGTGATTCTTCATATAATTAACATGTGGGTTTTATAATATAAATATTATTTTAAAATTTTATTTATATTATTCACCTTTCTTTTCTAAATATTTTCTTAATTATAGTGATTACAGTAAAAGAATTGGAGTGCTTTCTTATCTTTAGAGAATGTTGCTGGATATACAAAATGATGTAAATTCCATTTTACTGGAACAACTAATAATAACATTTGTTAATTTACGGTTTTAATGCAATTGATCTAGTATTTTATCTTGGGATATAGATATTAATATAAGTATCTTTATGCATTTTTGGATATTGCATGTTTTCAGTTAACCAAATCATATTTAATTTTATCCTGCGATAGAGCTGTGGTTTGGCAACTTGTCCAATGACAATGACAAACTAGAGGAACACAGCCAGCTACAAAATTGCCACTTACTAAACTCCTCATCAATTCAGTTTTGCATTCTTCGAGAAGAGTGATTTCAGAGCCTTTTCTCTACAGACCTACACCCTCTATAAGATAAATACCCTTCTAAACGGTCACATCTGCTTTCTTTTGGCCCACAAAATGCTTAGTCAATGAAATAAGCCGCCATAGCTACTTTGCTCACTTGACATTAAATCAAATATTGTATCAAAGGGACACTGAAGACCAAATTGTGTGTGCTATTCATATAACTTGTATTACTTCAAAAGTCATTTGATTTTTCCAAAGTCTTTAACAGCAGTTATTTTCTTATTTATTTATATATATTGTTTGCTCATTCAACAATTATTTACTATTAATAGATGCCTACTCTATGCCATGCACTTTGCTAAGTGCTGCAGATACAAAGATTAATAAGGCACAGTTCCTGCCCTCAAAGAGTTTACAGTCTATTATGAGAGATAATATGACCAAAGAATGCCAAATACAATGTAGTTAAAGGGATGAAGATGGGAAGGTCATGGGGAAAGAAAAAAAATAACTGTAATCAAGTCTGATAGGGCTTGGGAATGTCTGGGTAGGCTTTACAGAAAGGGACACTCCCAAGCAGAGCCTGAAGGATGCATTTCTAAAACAAGCAAGAAGGAGGGAGTGGGAGAAATTGGGGAATTAACAGATGCACAACATAATTAGAAAGTTGTACATAATTCTGATAGAATGGGAGGAAAACTTGTAATTGAGAAATGTTGATGGATGAATATGGACAGATGAGCAGGAGGTAAAAGAAAGCCTTTTATGTAAAGCTAAGAAGTTCTGTTCTAGAGGAAATGAAAAACTATTGGAGGGTTTGAGTATATTTGTAATGCAATGTCATTTGTAGTTTTTTAAACATTTATTCTCACATCAGTGTGAAGGTTGTGGCCAATTCTAGAGTAAGGCAGACTAGTGTCCAAAGTCTTATATCCAGTGGGGTCTTCGCAGTGCTTAACATATGGTTATCTTTCTATGAAATTCAATATTATTATATACTTTTCCTCAATACTACTCTTCTACTGTAGATTCCATAAACCGCTCTGGTTTAGGTCTCATCCTACATCTCTGTGTGCTATTTCTCATTTCCACTCAGCAGTTCCTCTAATATTAATGACAAGAAAAAAGCATTCATGAAGGTAGTAATAACAAAAATATTCAACAACAGAAAATACAAGTAAAAGAGGTTCTTGGTTATCTTTATGAAAATCACATAAGCGACTTACAGAGTTAGTTTTCTTATGGCTAAGAGTAATTGCAAGAATTTTTATTTTTGTCTTTTTAAAGTATTTCAGCTTTCAAAATTGACTTTCACATGATAAAATATTAAATAGAACATGTCAGCTGAGTGTTCAGACATATTTTTATAGTGACATTATTTTTTTCTTTACACTACAAGCAAAGATAGCATACAGAGAAGAATTAATAAGATCTATATTTTCTTGGTATTTTATCTATTTCATATGACTTTCAAGAGAACAATTTATATAAAATCAAAAGCATTTGATTCTTGTTAGCAGAAATAAACAGAAATATATTGATTACCTCTGACAATCTCTAAATATCAATATCAATAGAAGTTAGTCATGACTATCTAATGCAGATTTCATTCAAATAAGGAAGATTGGCCTTATATTAATAAAATAGGATGTTCAAATTGTCTTATGAATTTTATGAGAGCAGAAATGATGAAAAATTATCTTAGAAGTGCAACTCTGATTTTAATAAACACACATGAGAAGATAAAAATATTACTAAAGATCTTTATAATGTGCATTTAACATCCTTCTTTATTCTAATTAAAATGACATTATCAAGCAAAGGATAATTATTTGTGCGATGTGATATGGACACTGCTATGGTTTAAATGATGGCATCGCCCCAAAAATTCATGTTGACACTTAAACTGAAAGGCAATAATAACTGTAACCTTTAGGGAATGATTAAGTGATGAGGGCTCTGCTCTTGTGAATGGCATTAGCAACACTATACAAGGGGTCAAAAACAATATTATATTCTCAAAAAAATGCTAAGAGAGTGGATGAAAGTGTTCTCACCATAAAAATGATAACTATGTGTGGTAATGTGTATATTAATTAGCTAGATTTAGTCAGTCCACTATATATATATATTTCAAAACATCATGTTACATACAGTAAAAACATATAATTTATGACAATTTAAAAAATATACAAAAATAAATGAATAAATAAAATTGCAAAAATAAAAAAGGAATTAGGGTTGAAGGGAGCGCTCTCTTTTTCTTGCATTTCTCCGCTATGTGAGGACACAGTTTACCTCCCCTCAGAAGGATGCAGCAACATAGTGCTGTCTTGGAAACATAGTACAGCCTCACCAGACACTAATTCATGCCAACATCTTGGTTGTGGACTTTCTAGCCCTCAGAAGACTAAGAAATAAATTTCTATTGTTTATAAATTACCCAGGCTGTGGTTTTCTATTCCAGCAGCACAGATGGACTAAGACATCCACTGTATGAGTCTTTAGCTTTTTTTTTAATCTGGAAAGTTAAATTTTACTCCCTGAATTCCAATTCTTAACCAATATTTTCATTAGTTTTTCATAAAATTAGGATTTATAAAACAAAAGAAAGGAAGATTTTACTAAGTAAAATTGTGAAACTTTAACAACAAAATACTAAATTAATAAATGATACATGGATTCAAACTACAACCAATAAAATTATTTGCAATCAAATATTTAATGAATAAAATCTGTTAAGAGGACAGACCTCTTAATTGAAATGTGCAATCATAAAACAATTCTAAAAACAGACTTTAATATGACCTACAAATATTTGACATAAATGGTCATTATTATTAATAATTAATGATATCAAGTTAACATTGTCATTTACTTGTAAGATTTATAAAGATGTAAATTAATGATATAATGTACTGTTAGTAATTCAACATCCACCAGGTTATATTAGAAATTGGCACAACTTTTCTCGAGGACAGTTTGACAGCAAATGTCAAAAGACTGAAGAATTCCCAAATCTCTTACTCACAATGTACGTTTAAAGGATAGATAAGCAGGAGGTAAAAGAAATCCTTTTATATAAAGCTAAGAAGTATTGTTCTAGAGGAGATGAAAAACTATTGGAGGGTTTAATTGAGTGTATTTGTAATGCAATGTCATTTGTATTTTTTAAACATTTATTCTCACATCAATGTGAAAGTTGTGGTCAATTGTAGAGTAAAACAGACAAATGTCCAAAGTCTTAGATCCTGTGGGGTCTTCCTACTTAATTCATCTTAAGAAAAGAATTTTAAAAGTCCTAAAATATATTGAAGTTGATTTTTATTGCCATGTTAAATTCAAAGAAGGAAAAAAAACATCTATATTTTGAATTTACTTAATTGTGTTTGTGTTCTACAACTAATAAGTAATAGTGTAGGCATATATTTACTAGTTTTTACAGTTGTTTGGTCATTTTAGTTACTAAACAAAACTGGTTACCAAGGTATATAGATGGCATATTCTCATTTTTTAAAATTCAATACAATACACACAAATATGCATCTACAGATAAAAATTTTACTAAATTGAATGTAAAATATTAGAAGTAATTATATCCACATTATAAGATTATTGAAGCTTTTGAATTTTATTTTCTTAGTTGTATTTTACTATTTTTATAATAGTATGGAATTATGGAATACTGGCCAAATTTTAAAGAGAATCAAAAATTAATACCTCTCTCCCCTGTACCACTTCCCCAACATAAAAAGTAAAGTAAAAGAAAAGGAGTATATATTGAATGGGAAAGGAGAAGGAAAATGTTATAACCTGAATATGGAAGCATTCTTCAGAACACTCTGGGAACTACCAATGGAAAATAGAGAAAAATAAATCTTAAGGACATGCTAAAGGCCACAAAGCCAGACAAAATCACCAATATGGCTCAGTGATGTTTTTAATCATAGCAACAATTAGAAAAATATGCTATCTAGGAAAAGGCATAGACTATTTAATGGTTAGACATACTCTTATTTACCAATAAGAAAAAAGATAATATTAGTCAGAAATGGGATTTTCCAAACTATGGGAACTTTGAAAAGGGAAGATTACAAGGGTAAAGGATCAGCATGCCCAAGCAAACTTTGTCAGGGAAAGGGCACCATGACTTGAGGATGGAATGAGTTGCTACATATGATGAATTCTGTAATAATACTAGAGTTGACCCTTGAACAATGTGGAGGTCAGGGGCTCAAACTCCTGTGCAATCAAAAATTTGTATATAACTTTTGACTCCCCAAAAAACTTACCTACTGAAAGTCTAGTGTTGACCAGAAGCCTTCTTATTGATATCACAGTCAATTAACACACATTTTGTATGCATTATATACTATATTCTTAAATGATAAGAATACTATAATAATTATATAATGTTTTATCATGAGAATATATAACATATAAGGATAATATAATAATAATTCAACTATAATTAAAAAATGTTAAGAAAATTATAAGGAAGAAAAATACATTTACTATCCATTAAGTGGAAGTAAATCATCATATATAAAGGTCTTCATCCTCATTGTTTTCACACTGAGTAGGCTGAGGAGGAGGAAGAAGAGGAAGGGTTGGTCTTGCTGTTTCCTTAGTGGTACAGGTGGAAGAAAATCTGTGTATAGGTAGACAGACTTGTGCAGTTCAAACCCGTGTTGTTGAAGGGTCAACTGTACTTGACTGAGAGTGGGAAAGGATGCTAGCTATATATAAAAGAAGACTACATAAAAAGGGAAACAAATCAATTCTCAGTTTTGCCCAGGTTGAAGGGACAATAAATAAAAGTTAAATATTTTAGTATAAATAGGACATTTCCAAAAATTAGCACTAATATACAATGCAATGAGCTGCTTTTTGAGCTTGTGATTTTTCTCTTGATGAGTTTTTTCTAGATGAGATATTATTGGTGTTGCCAGATAATTCTTTGTTAGATAAGAAGATGTATTGGATAATTTCTACCTTCTCTTCAAATCTGAAAATTATTTAATTCAATGAAACATATGTAGAAAAAATTCCAATCTTAGCTTAAAATAGAAGCTTAACTTTCTTATCTCAATTTCAAAGGGCATAAAAACCACTTTATTGAAGCACATGGACTATAAATTTCCTTATTTATTCCCTTAGGCAGAGCTAGAGTAGTGCTGTGCAACAGAAATACAATTTCAGCCACAGTATAATGATAAATTTTCTAATAGCTAGATTAAAGAAAGTAAAAAGAAACAAGTTAAATTAGTTTTAATGACCTATTTTATTTATCCTGATGTATCTAAACTATTATCAATTCAGTAACTAATCATTAATGAGATATTAATGACCTATTTCACATTATAAGTCTTTTAATTCTGGTGTGTATTTTATACTCAGAAAACACCTCAATTTAAACATTACATTTTTTATTGGAAATATTTGATCTACATGCGGATTTTATAAATTTACAGTTGAAAAAATAGATTCACATATCAAGTTGTTTCAAAGTTTTCTAATAACTTAATTCAGTACCAGTTTTTAAAGTTAAATTTAAAATAATTAAAACTAAACAAAATTTAAAATTCAGACTTTGAGCTGCATTAGTCATATTTCAAGTACTCAATAACCACGTGTGGTTATTAGCTACACTGTTAGACAAAAGAATATTAGAGGAACCCAATATCTTAACTATCAGGTAAAGCCATGGAGGATTTTTCTTGGTGGGGTTATGCTGAAAACAAATTGAAAAGAAGGATCTTTGCAAAGTGGAGCTAAGATGAGAATTATAGTTGAGACATTGTTATGCGGAAAACTAAACTCCCTCCTACTTCCAAACCTATCATTTTAACTCATTCATTCCCCTATATATCTGAATGATTTATATTCCAATATTTTGAGGAAGATACTTAGTCTGTCCATATTTTCTATGTAAGATTAATGAAATACCTGACTTTGCAATATATTTTATCTAAAAACAAATATAAATATGTTTATTATTTATCTAGAACCATATGACCTTTACTTTATTTAATATTTATAACAAGCTTGTGAAGTGAGATGTAAGGAAATGGAAGCAAAGCAAGGTTAAGTGGCTGAAGATCACACAGCTAGAAAGAGCGAAAATTAGAAATCAAACCTAGGTCACTCTGAGTCTTATCCATGATTACCTAGAGTCTTTATCAATACTGTGCCATGATATTAGACAGTGTAGATTTTTGACCAGCCATGGCCCACAAAAGAATGAGGAAGAGTAGATGAGCCCCTGGAAGATAACCACTAAAACTCGCTCTATTCATAATGCTGTGAGTGGTGTTCACTGCCCACGTAAAGGATATGCAGTTGCAGGTGGGAAATATGGTTAGGAAATGTTTACAAACCAATTCCCAGACTTTCATCATAGTATTAAAGAATTAACTGGAGAGGCCGGGTGTGATGTCTCACACCTGTAATCCCTGCACTTTGGGAGGCCTAGAGGCAGGAGGATTGCTTGAGGCCAGGATTTAGAGACTAGCCTGGGCAACATAGCAAGAGCCTGTGTCTACAAAAAAATTACAAAAATTAGCCAGGTGCAGTAGCACCTGTCTGTAGTCCCAGCTACTCAGGAGGCAGGGGTGGAAGGGTAGTTTGAGCCCTGGAGTTGGAGCCCGCAGTTTGCCATAATCACACCCTGCACTCCAGCCTGGGCAACAAAACGAGACTCTGGCTCAGGGGAAAAAAAAAAAATTACCTGGAGAGTCTGTAGCCTGGCAGGTCTCTCTTTATATTTCCCTGAGAATGTCCTCAAAACAAAAATATAACAAGCTGACCTCTTTGCAGGAGAAAATTTTAAAAATTGTAAGCTACATATTCATCCTCTGATTTTACCTTCAGAAAATTAGTTTTGTCTAAAAAAATTAGTGTCACAATTATATCAATAACAGAAAATAAAGGGAGTATTTCCTTTTTATCTGTTCTTGTTCCGTATCCCGCAAAAAACAGCTGGGGATTTTATTCTGGAACACGCTCTCAATTATATATTTGTATTTTATACAAGAAATTCATATTGTTGGGTTTTTCTTAGAATCAGCCTAAGAAAGAGACACTGGGGGTATGAGAAGGCAAGAATTTATAAATTTTATAAATTTATAAATTCCAGGTGAGATTTGAGGTACATGAATGGAAATCAAGACCTGATTCAACCAGGCAGGATAGAGTTTGCTCTATGCTCACGTGGACCATTTGAAGAAGGAATATTAGTAATGTGTTGTAAATAGTTACAATAATGTGACCATTTAGAAAATTCTTAGGGCAAAAATTGAAAAAAAAAAAGACTTTCTAACTGACTTTTAAATTATATCCAAATGCATACTGAATCTGGTCATTTCTTTCCTGTTCCACAGTTACAGCTTTAGTCCAACACACCCATCTGGTGAATAGCCTCCTGGGTTCTCCTAAGCCCACTCTTGCCCTGCAATGCTCATTTTCCACACAGCCAGGAAAATGCAAATCAGATTAGGTTATGTCCCAGCTTAAATCCTTTAAAGCAGTTTTTGATTATATTAAGAAAAATATTGAAATTCATTATCTGCAAGGGCCCCCACCTACTCTTCATACTTCATCTCTTATCTCTATTTATCACTTAACATGTTCGAGTCATTATGCCTTTCTTTCTGTCATTTGAATAAATCTAACTGGTTCCCATCTCAAGACTTTTGCACTTGCCATTACTCTTGATTGAGCCACTCTATTTCCATGCAATGTCATGTGTTTCCTTTTTCTCATCAGTCTCAGTTCAAATTTCTCCTCCTTAGTTTCTACTCATCTCATTCATTGCTAAATCCCCTAGCAGATGTCCAAAAATATCTGATGAAACACTAGTCAAATGATACCTAGAGCTATTTTAATATAAATACATTGTAGAATAATCAAGTTAATACATTTATAGCCATGTGTGTGTGTGTATATACATATATATATATATGTGTGTGTGTGTGTGTGTGTGTGTGTGTGTGTGGTTTAAAAAGTCTCTATTTCTCTGTGGTGTGTTGTATCTGGCTTGCAAGAGTCAATTTTCAGGAATTTTTTCATCTGGTTGCTAAACACAGTCATTATTATATAAATTATGTAAACCTTCCATTAAAGAAAGTATGTTAAAACTAAAGATAACAAGCTCTCAAACACATCAATACCTAATTACTTTAGTACCTTCTGTTATAACAGGGGTCCCCAACCTATGATGAGTTATATAATTATTTCATTATATATTACAATGTAATAATAATAGAAATAAACTACACAATAAATGTAACGCATTTGAATGTAAAGCATTTGAATCATCCCGAAACCATCCCAGGTCTGCGGAAAAATTGTCTTCCATGAAAATGGTTCCTGGTGCCAAAAAAGTTGAGGACCACTGTTCTATAATATAGGCCATTGGTTGGCAAATATTTTAAGTAAAAGAGCCATTTAGTAAATATTTTTGGCTTTGTGAGCTGTACAATCTCTGTCACAACTACTCAACTCTGTCTTTCAGGCGTGAAAGTGTTAGGCAGATAGTTAGGATCTCCAGCTCTTCTCGGGGACAAGGGTTCCCTGCTATGGTGCCGTCTTGAGTAATTGTTCCACCTGGGAAGAAGGATAAGGGCAGACACTCCATTTTGGTGTTGGTCCACCCTTAATCCTATCCCCAGCAACTGTTACACCTGAGGAAGGAGGGAGTGCTTTATCAATCTGGGAATTCCCCAGCCCAGGCATGATAGGATTTAGAAAGTGACCTAGAGTAACCTAAGGGTAATTATTATGCCATTAGCTTGAATCTGCATTGTGGTTCATCCCTCCCTCCCAGGTGGGCTTTCAGAGAGCGAGCTCGTATACTCGCAGATGAAGTTTTTAGGACACTATTGATCATTTGATAACATTCCACACCTCCCCGAGAGCCCTTTCCCAGATTGGACTAATAAAAGGAAATAATCCAAGCATTCAGAGAGTGAGTCAGTGGTCTGTTTCTCTTCACTCACAGAGACAGATCTGTTTTATTCTACAATAAAGAGCTGCTAACGTGAAACTGCTTTGTGCCTGGGGTTACTCCATGGTATTGGCCCTGCTGGTCATTTTTCCATGATAATGGTATGGACTTGACAGTTTGGTGTGTCTGGTCATTCTTTGGCCAAGAGCACACCAAGAACCGAGGGCAGACTGCCGCCCAGACAAAAACAGCCACAGATTCTACGTGAATGAATGAGCATGGCAGTGATCAATAAAACTTTATTCACAAAAATAAGTGACAAGCCAGATTTGACTCATAATCCATCATTTGCTGAAACACTCTCTAGATTCTTGAGATTCCTGTGCATCTCCCATATACATATGGAGGAGAAGTTCTGCAACAATGTGCTAATGTACCTCTCTTCCCAAATCCACATTCAAAGACTTCATATTGGTAGCTTGCAATTTTCTGTACACATATTAATACTATTGAAATTAGCAATGCTACTAATCAGATCTTTTAGTTCTCCCCTGGAAAACTGATGGTTAAACATTTACCAGCACATCACACTTACCTCAGTTAAAAAATAGAATAAAATAAAATAAATTAAAAAAATCTATCCAACATTTGTTAGAGATGGTAAGGCAGAGTTTATTCCAGGGGCCATGTCAATAGGTATAGAGGAACAATGAAACAGGGTCTTGCAGTGGCAGAGAGAGATTGGACTTAATTTCAATTTCAACAAGAACTGGGGATTTGCAACAAAAAGCAGAATGGGAGTCAGGGAATGGAAAGTTACTAAGAGGAGACATTACTTGACAGGATTATTGTTGAAGGCAGGTGAGGGTGATAAGATATCAAGGGTGGTCTAATACCAAGCATGGAAAAATTTCCTAAACTGACACAGCAGGATTCTTGCTCAAACTGAACAAAGATAGAAATGGAAGCCAAGGTCAGACTCAGTCAATCACAGGATTCAAAGGACCCTGACCAAAGTTTTGGTTACAAAAGAGAGTCTCTTGTCATCTCCATCACCTCTACCACCACAGATCTTGTTGATAGAACTTGTAACAAGAAAATACGGCACTCCTAAAAAGTCTGCTTCTCTCAGGACACCTGTTGTGCTGCCAAATAGCAGAGTCTGACAAGAACAGGGAAGCTTTCACTTATGTCTTTGGTTATAACACAACTACATGTTGAAAGAGTCTTAAAAATATATAAAAATAACATAGAATGTCAGTAATTATAATATGCTTAGCAGCTCAACTTCACTCAAGACTATGCCAAATATAGTCAATATTAATATTCAACAAATATTTATAGGGCAGCATTTACATGCCAGACACTAGGTATACACCTTTGTAGACGCTGCATTAGTAAATAAAATAGTGCTATGATGAAAATAAAGAAAACATGGAGGATAAGAAATGCTGGTGGGTGGTTTGGGATAGATTTCAATTTTAAGTAAAATACCCTGAAAATGCCTGATTTTAAAAGTAACATTTGAGTAAAGTCTTGAAAAAGCTAAAGAAGGAATTTGTTTATAGGGGGAGAAGAATGGGAGAGGAGAGAAAGTTTTAGGCAGAGCGAGCTATGAGTATAAATTTCTAAGGTGGGAGCAGGTCAAGATACTCCAGTAACAGCAAAAAGTTCCAGTGGCTGGAGTAGAGTGAGTGAGGAAGAGGGTTGAGAGGACAGAGGGACTAGAGATGGAAGATTACGTAAGGCAGGCATGTGGTCCATCGAAAGCATTCAGGCTTCTCCTTCTTTTAAATTTAGAAACCTTTGGAAAGTTCTGAGCAGAAGAGGAGCTTGATCTGGATTCAAGTTTAAAAGAATTATTAGAGGGCTAGAAAGTGGGGAAGGATGGAACAAATGGAAAAAGACTGGCAAAATGATGATAATTGTTGAAAGCTTGTGATGTATATGTGGTGGTTCATTATATTCTTCTATCTTGTGGATGTTTCAAAATTAAAAATAAAACAAAAAGTGAACCAAAAAAAAAAAGGACTGTGTGATGAAATAGACTCTAGAAAATGGTGTTTGCAAAGGAGACCAGCAGAAGGCTATTGTAATGGTACTAGTCTGAAATGGTTGGATCTTAGACCAGATCGGTACAACAGTGGTGATAATTAAGACAGAGCCAGATTCTGGGCATATTTTAAAGATAGAGCCAATAGTATTAACTGAAAGAATTAAATACGTGAAAAACCTGTTTGTTTTTCTCAACTTTAATGTAGTTTTTTATTTATTTTCGACTCCAGGATTTTTACACTGTTGAGACAAAAGATGGTGACAGTAGACAGATTTTTTAAAATAAAATATTTGTCTTTCTCTTTTTATTTTTGTTTTCATGGAGCCTATTTAATCTTTAACAATGTGACTGTCATTAAAGGTGTTTCATGCACTTGGCTGTAGATGAGTCTCTCTCCTGTCCAAGTTTATGAATTCCAGCCACTAGGGTCTCATTGAAGCCAAGAATCTCAGGCTGTCACTGTTCTTGAGAAAGAATCAGTGTCTCACTCAGCATTTCTCTGTGTTAAAATAATGCCACCCGTTTTTAGCCAAACTGAACTGTAAAGAAGAGTGTTGAGGCTTGCCATGAATTATGCCCACCCTAGGTTGTGTTCCAACTTTCTAAAGGAGGGAAGGCTGTTTTAGATTTTGGTAACAATGAGCATAATTAGGTCTATGAAACAAACCAAAAGCATTCAAGTAGTTTATTTTCCCATATTAAAAAGAATAGTCAATTTATTAGGTAGTTCTGTGTCTCTAAAATATTTGCTTGGGTAAAATTTGAAAGGGCAGGGTTAAAGATGCTCTCCCCACTAGAACCAAACACTGACATGCAGTTATGTCCTGCATATTTTCAAGATAAAAACTAGTGTGATAGAAAACTAAGGTCATGTAAGAAATGCTAGAGAAATATATCATTAAAATGTTTAGAAGCAGAGCTAAGATCTTAAAGAAATCTGAAGAGGTAAATGAAAGTCATATGTGTAAATATGCAAACTTATCATGTAGTGATCCTCAGAAGTTAACGTCTCAGTATCTAAGAGCTTTGGTTTTACTGGCAAGTGTGAAGTGGGCAGTTAGAACTGAGATGCCTGAAGAAAGTTGGATTGCTCCCAGAGAGAGAGAGGGACGCAGAAAGAAATTCATCCTCCACCGTGCCAGCACACGGTGATGGCAATGAAGGTTATCTGCCTCTGTCTGAATCCTCACCTGGGAAAACAAAGTTAGTGTCTCCTAAAATATAGAATCCCACAGCGTGTGCAGCCATTGGGTTTAGGATTGATTTTAAAATATCCATGTAGATCCGTTATCCTCAAGATGAATAATTAACACAAGGATAAGTTCTAGGTAGGCAATACTGCCACGGTGCTTTGTAGAAAGCAAATATATAACCCGCCAGGAGAAATCCTTCAAGAACTCAGTCCAGCGGTGATACCTGTCTCCTACTCATTCACAAAAACATGAGTTCATAGCACACAATTATAAAAGAAATGAGGACATAATTTGTCACGGTTGAGTGTGTTGAGGCATAACAGACAGCAGGTTCAGAACTCTTAAGATCTTCAGATAACAGAGCATTAAGTATAAACAAGGCATAAAGTACAATATGAAAACTTATTAAAGAACTTAGGCATTAAATAACTGATAATCTTAAAAAAAGAGAACCACACGGTGAAAAAAAATGGGAAATTTTGAAAAAATTATAGACAATGCTCCTAGAGAAGAAAAATATAGTCATTGTGGAAGAAAAAAACTAGAAATATAATATAGGAACTGAAGACAAGTTATGAGACATGGAGTATACAGTCAGCATTAGAATGAGAAAGAATGGGAGAAGCAACCTGAAAGACATAATTGCTGAGAATTTTTCAGAATTTATTACAAACACAAATTCTCAAATTCTTTATGCACAATTTTCTGAGCAAGATAAATGCAGCTAACTTATATCTGAAATATTACATAATGAATTTGCAGAATCCTAAAGATTGAAAAATTTAAACAATGACAAGAAATTTTATCTAAAAATGAATGTTTGACTGCTCACAGGCTTCTAATAACAAGAGAGACCAAAATACAGTGGGAAAAGATTATCAAAGTGCTGATGGAAGCACATCAACTTTAAATTTTGAATTATATGCATAAATTATAAATTATATATTGTAAATATAAATATGTAAAGAAAGGTAAATCCAAGATGAAAATGTGGAACAAGGGTAGTGTAAGAAGCAATGTGGAGGCAAGTTGGCTCATGTCAGTAGTCCCAGCTACTTGGGAGATGGAGGTGCGAACATTCCTTGAGCCCAGGAGTTTGAGATCAGCCTGGGCAACGTTCTTTCTGAGACTCCATCTCAAAAAAAAAAAAAAAAAAATCATCCTTCATGGGGGCTGCGAAAAGTTGAAAAAGAAAAGAAGCAACGTGGGCTTTTATATTATTTTTTGATTCTTTATAAATTCTTTAATAATATAAAAGTGAGATGCCTTCACTTTTATAAAATTGGACTTAAAATTTAAAAAAGAAAAAAAAATTCTCTAATTACCTTAAACCTAAAAAGGAGAGATCAATTTATTGGATGAATATTTGTGTATCTCATAAATACAATAAATCTATGTAAAGCAAAACACAAGAAAGAAAGAAAGAAAATAGGACATTTGCAGAGGTTGTGGCAGCAGGAGTCATGATTTTTCTATCTGTAACTTTACTATCAGTGTGATTTAGCTTCACAATTACCATTTTCTTTTTCCATCTGCTAAAATTTTTCAGATGGCTCTGTATCAATTGTTAATGATTGAGAGATTATACGAATTGTGTCCCGTTTCTATAAAAGAGAAAATCACTGTAAACCAATTCTTCGCTCCATGACTTCTTTTTATTAAATTCTACCTTAGACTACTTGGCATGCATACTTCTTCTATGTCTAAAGATACCCTTACTTAGTATGCTACAAACACTCTTACTACCTTTATAAAGGGAGACAATTCCAAATTACATTTGAATGCCAAATCCTGATTTGATACCAGGGTACCGCTCTTATCCACATCCAGGCTCTGGGGACAATGAGTAGTCCTACAGTACTCAATCTTGATCAGATCTCACATGACTCTTACTGTTTATTTAACAAAGAACCATTGATTCAACTTTCAATTCATTTATAGTGAGCCTTATTTTTATGCATCAGGTGGTTATCAATATTTAGAATACATTAGTAAACAAAATGTTATGTTTTTGTGGAAAAGAAAAGCAATATTTTTTGACAAAAATGATAATGAGAATATATTAGAATTTAGTATTGCTTAGAAAAAATAGAATAGTATAAAGAGTATTAGGAATTTTGGAAAGGAAGGAGCAGCTCCAATTTTATTTCAGGTGGTCAGTTTAGGTTCATTGCAAAGGTGACATTAAACAAAAATACAAAGAAAGCAAGGACATTAGACACGTGTCTGACATCAGAATGAAAAGCGCTGAAAGCACAGGAAACAATCAGTGCAATGCCGCTAAGATAAGAGGATAGTTAGAGCAATGACTAAGTAAAGGTGAGAGAGGAAATGGAGAGTCAGGTCATGAAGCCCCACATCAAAGCCACTGTAAGGATGTTGGCTCTTGAATCTGTGTGAGAAGGCAAGCCCTTTTAATAAGAATTAAGGATTGAATTTTGATTCCACAGAACTTACATGCTGACGTCCTAACCTCCAGTGCCTCAGAATGTGACCTTATTTGGAAACAAAGCAATTGTGGATGAATTTAGTCAGGATGAAATCCTTAGGGTGGGCACTAATCCAATATAACTGCTGACCTTATAAAAAGGGGTAGTTTGGAGATAGACACACACAGGGACAGTGCCCTATGAAGGCAGAGATTGGGGTGATGCTTCTCAAGCAAAAGAATGTCACATGTTGCCAGCAAACTAATAGAAGCTAGGAGAGAGTCATGGAACAGATTCTCTCTCTAAGCTCACAGAATGAATCAACCCTGCTGGCACCTTGATCCTGGAATTCTACCCTCTAGAACTGTGAGAAAATAAATTTATGTTTTGTAGGTCACCCAGTTTATGGCGCTTTGTGATGACAGTCTTTGCAAACAGTAGGTATTGAGCAAAGGAGTGAAAGGACTCTATTAAAGTTTTAAAATCATCACTCTGGCTATTATATTGGGTAAGGGAGGCAAGGATGGAAGAAAGAAGACTAATTAGCAACTTCTTGCATTGATATCAACAAGAAATCTTGGAGGGGATACAGATCAGGGTTGAAATAGTAGAGATACTGAAAAGCGATCAGATTCTGGATCTGTTTTGAAGATACAAACAAAAGGATTTCGTGTTGGATTTGAATGTCAGTTGTGAAAAGACAGAGAAGTCAAGAATAATTCTGAGGTGCACTTGCAAAATCGGAAGCCTCATGAATTAAAATGTCACGATAGACCTAGGATTGAAATTAGTTTCTCAGTTTTTCCTGACTCCCAGAATAAAGTTCTTGCCCTTGGAACTAATATTGGGAAAATGCACCAACATTACATCATTCTCATAGCCTTTAATCATATATATGTGTGTGTATGTGTGTGTGTGTGTGTGTGTGTATTTATGTAGAGATGTAGATACATAAAGATATATACACACACACATACAAATGTATCTCTTCTTGTACTTTCTTTGTGATCCCAGAAGTTCATTTCCCTTCATCTACCTTACTCTCCTAATACAGAAGCCAATTATGTCTTCTGTCAATGTAAAAGCATTTTTGACTTTTTAAAACTTTAGGTTCTGATTCCTTTTGATGAGAGTAAGTAAAAATTGTTGTTCTTATCCATTTGTCAGCATTCTGGGGAAAGCCATGCTTCTGAATGTTCTTCACATTTTTGGTTATAATTATTCTATGTTGGATAATTTTTTTTTCAGTAGCTCTCTACTCTAGAAAATGATCGTGAATGCCATTTACAAAAGAATAATGGAAAACTTTATTAAATAGCTGAAAGTCCATGACATATGGTAAGAATCCCATAAAAGAGCCTGTACTTTCCACGACTTGTTGTGGTAGACTCACCCCCTGATGTTGCAACTGTTAATACTAACCAAGGAAATCCCCTTTCCTTCAATGACCTGGAAGAATTGCCCGTAATTGATTCTCCCTTATGCCCCTCCAAAAATAAAATCCTTAAAAATATCTGTGTTTTCTGGAAATATCTCACATTCATGTTCAAATACATTTTTTTTACCCACTTTTACCAGTAAGGGAGGCCTTTTTTTGTTTGTTTTATTGCTTTAGTTTTACCCAGTAAAGCAGTGTAGATAAATGTGATCTGATCCCTTAAAATGAGGAGAAAAATCAAAGAAGCTACAGATAAAGCTTACCCCTGTTTTCCTTAAGTCTAGAATCTATGAGTTTACCAGGTATAAAACATACAGTTGTACCTTCAATGGTAGTTGTACATTCTTTCATGTGATAAATACTTGAAAATAAAAAAAAAAATAGTCAATTCTAATTAAAAGGCCTCTAAGAGATCATGTTTACCTGGAAGAATAGAAAACTACTTGTGAAACAGAATATGAAAAAAGTATATTCCAAGGAGGAGATGCAAAGATGTCCTTCCCTGGCTGACCGCCAATGTTATGCTGGAAAGCCTCAATCTGAGTGTCTGATAGGGAGGGATTTACAGAGGCTGTGTGGTGGCAGTCCCAGCAAAACGGGGAAGAGACAGTTTGTAAATAATACTGACTTTTGGGTGGTAGTGTTGCTGCTGTATTTGAATTCATTGGGAGTACTTTGATGCTGTTGAGGTGCCGTTGAAATGAGGACACCATGTTGAGCATAAAGGACATTCTGTGTAAGAAAAATTGGTACTCAGAATCAATTTCAACCTCCTCCTAGATTACCTTCTTGTATTACAGCATCTTGAAAGCTAACATGAATATTTCCCAGACTTCCTTTGAGCTGCAGCTTTGATTGGGAGTGTGTTTCTATAAATTTGATGCACTCACACGAAATCAGAAGGGTGAGAGAGGTCATCTTGCAGCCGCTTTGGCAAGTGTTATTAAAAGCAGAGTTGTATAGGCCCTGGATGTTTCTGCAGCAGCATTCCAGTGACTAACTTTATGAGAATTGAAGGGTGATTTAGCAGCATTGGTGGTGGCAGTAAGAACAGCCGCAGTAGCAGCAGCAATGGCTGTAATAGTATGTTCTAGAAGTCAATAATTTTAGAAGTTCTCTGATGCCCCCTTCTAGTTTCCCTAGTCAGCCAGTTTGTGGATATTGCTGTGGGAATGATTCCTGGAAGCCCAGCCTAGGTCTTGCCCTTCTAATCATGCCAAGGATTTTCTAAATACTCATTTCCATGTATAAATCACTTCCTGCTTTAAAATACCCAGAAACTTGAGCAGTGAAAGTTTTTCAAACAATTCAGGGACCATACATTTTTCTTCTCAATTTGAACAACTAGAAGGCCTTGAATTGATCCTTGGACTCCAGAGAATTAGAGTGGAGCTGAACTCTGGAATAAAAGACTTAACCAGTATCTTGCAACCTGAGTGTACACACTTCCAGGCTTTTGTATCAGGGGAAATGCTTGTACATTTAAATTATATGTTGTTTATCCAAAACCTGAGAATGATCCCTGACCTCAAGAACTAAAAGCAATATAACAAAAAAGGTGTCCTTTACTTGTAAATGTAGGTTAAAAAAATTACTTGAACAAGAAATTTCACTGTATATGTCCTCTTTCAACCTTGAATAGAACAATAAATTTGTCCTACTATTCAGACTTTCTTTTTTCCTAATCAGTTTTCACCTTACGTCTATAAAAAAAATGAAAAATGAAAAAAAAAGAGCCCATCAGTATGCCTGTTTTTTTGAGACAATCAGTGTGTCAGATGAACAAATGAAAGTTCAACCACTTAGGCTCCGGGAAAAGTGTCACTACCAGATACATGATATTGATGAAAAATGGCAGTCCCTCAAAAACATTGTAAAGCTAAATTCCCACCTAATTATTCCCCAAACAAGACCTGAAATATTCTAAAGAATATAATTCTGCTTAATAACTTTTATCTGTCACTTTAATTAATATTTATTAATTAACACATTTCCCTGAGGCAATTTAATGAACGGTGCAGTTAAAAATGCTCACTCTACTTTATATCATCAAGTTCAAATGAAAATAGAGAAAAATTTGTATGTCTATGCTATATTTTTTCTAAGCACTAGCAATCTATATTTTTTACAAATAGTTACTTCTTCTTTGGTAAAATCAATAATAAACATACATATTCTTTCAAATATAGTTTTTGACATTAGATATTTCAAAGTATAACAATGTTAAATAATTATAATAAAGCTTTATAGAAAATCTTTTTTCAATATAAGAAAGTAAGGGAAATAAGTTGTTTTTGATACTCTAGGAATTATTTTCCTGAAATATATTGTTTTGCAAAATTAATATAAATAAATGGATCAAACAACTTATCTCTTACATAAAATAGATTAATATGGGTAACATATTGAATTGTAATGATTGTGTTAGTATCAATATTAAATGATAATTTTTTAAGACTGATAGCAGTTAAAGATTATCTATAAAGAAAAGAAAAAAGAGAAAACAGTATGATGATGCAGAAAAGCATTGGAACTAGTAGATTGACATTTTTACAGATGTCCATGTGCAGTGTTTCAATCTATCCATATCACAGATCTTTATGATAAGTATACTTTTATTTTTCTTATTTTTCAAATCCAAAACTAAGGTAACAGAGAGGACGAACAGATTATTCACGCTATGGGTCAAAATATGTCAAAGCAAGAATGTAAACAAAAGTGTCATATTTTAAAAACCAACACTTTTTCCTGTGCATTACTCTGGGTTTTAGTATCATCTTTATTGTTAACAAACTGTGTAATTTTGACACATTGTCTAAATTCTCTGAAACTGAGTCTCTTCATTCGTAATAGTAATGGTTAAACTACATGAGGAAAGAAATTGATATGTTTTTATGATTTTGGATTTTGCATTTAAAAAATTAATAGCATTTTAAAAGATAGAAAACATTTTTGTTCATAATGAAGCCTGAGAAACATCCATTTCTATGGGCCTTATTGGTTTAGATTCTAAAAGACTCAGATAGAAAGAGTCAAACAAGATGGTATTACAGCAAAACTGTACCAGATGAACCCTTGCTAGGATCAATCAGAATTAGACTAGATGTAGGAAAAGAACATACAATTTTGACTTCAAACCATGAATCTGGTCTGAAACTAGACCAAAGAAATTGTCCATACATTGTCTTTTTATAAACAGAGGTAAGTCTATGGAAAAATAAGGACTAAAAAATGAGAAGAAATATCATTATTTTGAGGACATTTGTCACAAAAGGGTATGCTGCAGAATGCAAAAGAAAATGTTAGAAAAGAGTTGATCATATTTTAAAGCATACAGAAATATTTGCTATATATGAAAAACATACAAAAACTCTAAAGGATTTACTCAAAACTTATATGTGATGTTAAATAATTGTGATAAAGTTGAAAATTGCAAATTAAATATGCTAATTCAATAGCTTCCCAAATGAGAAATATTTAAAAACAAGAGAAAAAGAATTATAGTCACAGTATTAATAAAACTTTAAACATCTAAAAATTAATGTTGCAATTCCTTCCTTTTATTTTTTTACACTAAAAAGACCTTAACATAATGGAGAATATATATCAATACTAGGATTCAAGGTAAAAATGCAATTTTTATGCTAGTAACATTGAGAACTTTAATTAGATGTGAGATGGATGCTTTACTTATAGAAAGACAATTTAACTTTAAATATCTCGATTTTAAAGGGAATAGATCACCAAAGTGGTAATGAAAAACAAAACAACAACACAAAAATATTCTTGATATTGGAGACCATGTCGAGGAGTAGGCAGCAAGAGGAAGTTTCCATCTAAGAACAGCCACATTATTGATCCTTTACCACATTCTAGGCATTATGCTAGGTTTACCTGCTTCGTCTCATTTAGTTCTCAGAACTTGAGGTTAATACTTTTATTTTCTTCAGTTTACAGATGAAGACATTGATGATTAGTATTAACAATATGTGAAGAGAAATCCACTCAATTTAATAGGTAGGATATCAAGTCCTAAGACTGTGGAAACATAAAAACGTTATTAATCAAGTTTCTGGAAATATGGTAATTTAGAATAAATTAATGATTTTTTTTTAATTATGAGGTTCGATCCAGATAAAAGGCAAACAAGCTGGGGTAACGAAGTACCCTGTGGGCTAGCACCATGAATTGCCTTTACCACTCATTGGCCTAAGGGAGTGAGACAAGGAAGCAGTTTGCAGCCCCCTGAGAAAGTAGCTATTAGAAAGAATACCTCAGAGTAGTGGAGATCATTGCTACAGGTATACAGTCAGCTGTCGGGGACTTAGAAGAGAGAAGGGCCAAAGGAATAATTACTCCATCCTTGGTCTCCTTTCACACTTTAAGTTTTGCTGATGGTTCCCGTTGCCCACATCTGAGCAGACAACAGAAAGTAAGAGAATACTTTGATGAAGACCTTAACGATCAGCTTTTTGGGGCTCAGAAAAAAAGTGGAGAAGGGTATAGAGTGAACATGGAGAGAAAAATAGAAACTATTTTTATCTGGTTATATAATGTACAACAAAATAAAAATTGCAAGATGGATGAAAAAGATTCATTAAATCGAAATGAAGATCAAGAGCAAGTGCCTTTGTAAAATGGTATGAGAAACAGAAGCTGCATGAGGATCTATGAGAGAAGACATACAATTTGAGTATATGGGAATAGGGATTTTGACTGATTAATCTATGCATTTCTATTTTGTTTGAATTATATGAGGATGTATTTATATTTTGCATTTGTGTTTAAAACTGCAAATAACAGCCAGCACAATTTCATTAATGTATGTTATTCATAACCTCAGACTCAAGCCCTTACTTTTGACACTGATAGACAAAGAGTCAGGAGGATGAACACCCCAGATGCACTGCAGGGAAGCCAAAGAGTTAAGCAAGAGTGAAAATCAGTCTGACAGACTGCCAAATATAATAGAAGCCAGATATGTAGGGGGACCAGTCAAGAAATAGACATGGAAAATTGTTAGTGGCATGATAAGGAAGAATGAGAAAAATTCCAAATAAAATGGAGGGAAGGGTTCCCTCAAAAATTGCCTCAAAAGCAAGTTAGCAAAAGCTATTCACATTTACGGAGAAGAGGTTCGAGTATGAAAATGTTCAGGTTTGTCTATGCATGTTAGCTTCCATGTTAGTTATACAAAAGACACTACATTGTTTTCTTTACATCTTGGCTTTCTTGCTTTACATCTTGCTTTCTTACATCTTTGAATCAGAAAATGCAAAGGGATATATGTAAGAAAATAGTTTACAAAAAATTTGTAATTTAAATCAACCTGTGGCCATAGTTTTCTGGAATAATTTATAATAATTTGGTTCTCATTTTTTCCAAAACAGTGCTTTACACACAGTAGACAGTTAATAAATATTTTTTGAATGAGTAATAAAAAATGCAAATGGTTCCAGGGTTAGAAGATGCTAGAGTACTGAAGGGACTCAAATTAAATTCAGCACAATCTCAGGAATTTGGTAATTCCTACCATGAGTCCCAGACAGATCTGAAAGAGAGTCAACATATGTGAAGTCCCATTCTGATTATCCCATTCATCTGAAGACTAACATATTAGATTTGTTTATAAGGAAGCTACTAAGGAAATTGATTATACTGTTGTTTGTTTCTTTTGTTTTTTAGCCTCTTTAATAAAAACTACAAATGTTCAAGAATAAAGAGGTAATGGTCTACAGGTGATAGTAAACCTCTTTTTTTCTGACTCTCATAGCAAGAAATTTAATAGCCTAATTAGATATCGAATGCCAAATCCCTTCTCCTGGCAAAAGGCCCTTAAGCGTACTCTGTTGAGCTCCATGAGACCACATGTTATTAAACTTCATCTTTGCCAGTCACTTGCAAGCAATCCAGGGATGAGTTGTGAGAGCCTGTGTCTCAATCCAACTGGTAATGCTTATTGCCATTCCCAATGAACATAAAGGAGATGTCTCTGTTGTGGTATCTTAATAGATCCTGTGGTTCACATACATTTTGGTAACTGTTTGATATAATTATCGTGTCTCATAAAAAATAAATTTTATACAGTAATACTCCAGCCTACTGTGCTGCTTCACTTCAAAATAACTTATGGCTACTAGATTCCCCTGTACAATATTGGTCCACGGCAGTAATAAAGTTGTCATCAAGAGGTGATGATAGACCACTTTGCATTGTTATAACTGCCTTTTTGTATTGTAACTGTTTGCAACTTTATGAGGTCTTCATAAATGTGATCAATTGCAATAATAAAGTTGTGAGGCATTAGTGGCAGCTTATTTTTCTCTGCCTCAAAACAGGAGCTACCTTGCTTGTTGGTCTAATGTCTGTGATTGCAGCGCTGACTGCCTGTAGAGCTGGCTCTGGGCTATGAAAGGATCGACCAACTTAGCTTCCAGAGTTGCTCCCTGGCTTTCAGGAATGCAGTAATTTATTCCTATAGCTGTAAACTCAACAGATTCAAGCATTAGAAGGATAACTTTTATGTCGTACCTAAACTTGGAGAGGCAAGTCAAACACTCTGTACTGGCACGTTTTTATTTTCTTCCAATATTAGAATGTTAGGGTTCATGTTTTATTATTCTAGTGATTTACTTAAAATTAGTATTTATTTTTCATTATACAAATGACTTATGAAAATGTATTCATTTATTTAAAATAATTGAAAACTGCATATTGGCAAAAATGGAAAAGTTATCAATAGAGATAGCTCCAAAACCAGATATAGCTCTACAGTGTAAACTCTTCCACTGTAAATACAGGGGAAGTAATCCTACCATATTTTCATAGTGGATGAACCAATGTCCCTAAACATGACACCACTAGTATAACAAAAGTTCTAAAGTCCAATAGCATTTTTTGTATCATCTGTGTGGCTTCCTTTAAAACTTTTTTTTCATGAAAAAATAGAGGTGGCTTCCTTCTTCTCTTCTCCAGAAATATCTTACCCATACCCAGCTCAAACATTCACAAATTAAAAATAAGCAAATTACATTTGGGCCAAACTATTTATACTGATTCATTCAAAGATAAATAAATAAATAATCAAATGAAAAATAGTCAAAATATCTGAAGTTGAATTTTAATCAATAATTTAAATATATATTTTATGAAGTGATATACTTCAGGTTGTTACATAAAATTTTACATACAGAGGAATTATTTTGTTAATTATTATGTATATTAAGCTGCATTTCAATTAAAAAATTGTATTATAAAGTAGTAAAGTTTCAATGTACACAAAATTTGATAGGTTTTCACTGAAGAAGAAAAATACTTGTAGTTTACAAAATATTTATATTGATTAAATACTTTGTTTTCCGTGCCTGTGTTCCTATAGCACACAGTGTAGAAATAAATTTAAATAAATTAAATATTATGCTTTCAACTATACAATTATTCTGTACCCCCTGGATTACCACCATTTGATTTGGGCAGGAAGTTACAAAATTAATAAATAATTTATACACTTAAAAATCAACAGTTTTTATTTATTTTGTTTTCATTAATCATCCAATTGATTAATCTAAGTCTAGGGTGATTTTTAAAAGCTACATTTTTTAATTAGTTATATTCAATATGTCAGTAATCGTCTCCTGATTACTCTCCTACAACCTCCTATGCAGTTCTCTGACTCTTACATGCACACTTACACTAAATGATAGCACGATTAGAAAACAATTCCTGGGATTTCCCAGTATTCATATAAAGTATCTAAACCAAAATCATGTACTCTTTTAACAATGGAGGAAACTTGATTATTGAGCTTAGTAATCACAGAAATTTTATAAAGAAGAAAAAAATAAAGGCTTCCAGAGTCTGGGAAAAAAATAAAGCTCAAGTAGGTAAGAACACTGCCTAGGATTTTGTGTGAGCTATTTAATTTCTGGCATTTCAGTGTGGAATATAGAAAAGATACCTAAGGAATGAGATAGTTTCATAAATTACAGCAGTTCTCAGTAGTAAGGAACACTGGGTTCTTGAGTAAAGCCCTGGGGTCAGATCCCAACTCTGTTCTATACCCACTGGGTGCTACTTGCAAGAAGAAAGATTTGGGCATAAAGTAAGGAACAGCTTTCTGATCATTCCAATTAATTAAAAAGGAAATGGGACTGAGCCAAGATGGCCGACTAGAGATATTGCTTGCCAGACTCTCCTACCTGGAAGTGGGATATTGGAATGAGGAGAACGGAGAAGAGCTGCAGCACAGGTGTGGATCACAGAGAGTGGAGGAAGATGACGAGAGTTTCCCGTCCCCCACCTATGTGCCTTTGGTGAACAGCGGGACACAAAATATATTGGAGGCTTTTCCACTCTCCACAAGCCAAGGCACAGCCGCTAAGTAGGAAAAGTGGGATGAACCAGCAAGCCTCAAGAGTTTGGGCATCCATAAGGGGCACCCTGCGGGAAAGTACTACGAGACACCAGAGTGCCAGCTTTCTTGCGCCTAGATACTTCCTCCTCTGCACCTGGCATCCCAGAAAGTAATCTGAACTAGGGCTGACTATGAGCCGCAGCCCCTCCCCCACCCATTGCAACCGCGAGAGTAGCTAAAATGGAGATGCTCACAAAGGGCTGTTGTCTACAGCAGCTGCATGCTCCAGGCTGAACTCACCACGGAGAACAAGGCGCACGGCTATAGGGGAGTTACCTGTCTGCCAGCATTTCACATAATTGCCGGCAGGTGGCTCAGATAGGCGGGCTGGTTTCAGAGCGCCCAAGACATGAGATCGGTGCAGGGCGATGCAGGGGAGAGATTTCAGACCTAGACTTGGGTGGCAAGGAAGCCCTTGCAGACATATCCTTAGGGAGAGTATGGAAGGGTGCACACTAGTGGGTCAGACACATGGACTAGGGGGAGTTAGGGAGCTGGACTGAGGTGGTGAGGGAAATCACATGGACTGATCTGATGGTAGAGTGCAGTAGGGTCCCAGGAAGCAGTAATTTGGGAGGGAACTCACCCCTCCCTGCAGAGAAACTTTACAAGTGGAGAATGGCGGAAAGAGTCCGGCCCAGGGCCTTCGCACTCAAGTGTTTTGGCCCCTCCCTTGGAAACAGCCTCCTGGTTTGGTGAGCTTGTGCTGAACCTCATTCCTGTGGCTCCCCTTAGCGGCTGGAAAAGCAATTGCTAAGCCCTAATTTAAAATTTTGCAAAGCCTTTTAGGCTCTTGATCTGCTTTGCTCTTCCTGCCACCTCAGTAGGAACAGAGATCAAGCACCTCCCTGGGAGCTACAGAATCTCTCCTAAAGCTTGGGGAAATTGTGTTCCCCATCTAGGGGACCAGACACAAAAGAATATCTCTGCAGATGGCTCTTCCACACAAAGATCAACCAATGGCAGGGAAACAACTCTATAGCCCAGTATAGTGCCTTGCACCTCAATCAAACAAGGTATGAAGTGTGGCCGATTTGTACTCACAAGTACCACCTGCCATCTTGGAGATTAAGTGAGGGGTCACAATTCAATTCACACTGCCGAGAATACGTGAAAACAGCAGGTCAAAGGCAACCCAAGAGGTTCATCAAACCTACTTGAACACCGCACAGGCAACTGGACACCAGCACTTCTCTCCCTGACACGGTCAGGGATCTGTCTTCGGGGACCCAGAGACAGGTTCACAAGCCAGACTTAGTACCCCAGGTCTTTACTGAGAGGCCAGATGAGAATGAATCAGTGAAAGAACTCCAGAAATATGAAAAATCAGAAAGCCAGGACACTCCAAAAGAAAACAATAATTCTTTACCAATGGATACCAACCAAAACGAAAATATTGAAATGACTGATAAAGAATTCCAATATGGATTGAAAGGAAACTCAATGAAATACAAGAACAAATGGAAATCCAACACAAAGAAACCACAAAAACAACATAAGAAATGAATGAAAAATTCATTAAAGAAATGAATTTTTTTAAAAAAATCAGTTGGAACTTATGGAAAAATTCATTCAAGGGAATACAAAACCTAGTGAAAGGTTTAAAAATAGACTAGATCAGGCAAAAGAAAGAATCTCAAAGTTTGAAGACAATACCTTTAAATTAAACAAGTCAATCAAAGATAAGGAAGAGAGAAACAAGAGGAACAAACAAAGCCTACAAGAAAAATGGAATTATGTAAAGAGACCTAACATAAGAATCATAAGCATTGTCTCAGGTTACAAAATCAGTGTACACAAATCAGTAGCATTTCTGTACACCAACAACAGTAAAGCTGAAAATCAAATGAAAGACTCAATACCTTTCACAATAGCTACAAAGAAATTAAAATACCTAGGAATATATTTAGCCAAGAAGGTGAAAGATCTCTGCAAGAATGACAAATCACTGAGGAAGGAAATTGCAGCGGATGTACATAGATGGAAAAACATTTCATGATCATGGATCAGCAGAATCAACACTGTTAAAATGCCTATACTACCCAAAATGATTTACAGATTAAATGCAATCCCCATTAAAATACCAACATCATTTTTCATAGATCTAGGAAAAATAATTCCATGCTTCATGTGGAACCAGAAAAAAGCCCTACTAGCCAACCTTAATCATAAACAAGTCAAAAGGCATCACTTTACCAGACTTCAAGCTACACTACAATCTATGGTAACCAAAACAGCATGGTACTGGCACAAATACAGAGACATAACCAATGGATCAGAACAGAGAATGCAGATATAAAACCGTCCTCATATTGGCATCTAATCTTTGATAAAGCAGACAAAAACATACACTGTGGAAAAGAATTCCTATTCAATAAATCGTGTTGGGAAAATTGTATAGCAACATGGAGCAAATCGAAACAGGAT
The DNA here is from genome assembly GCA_963575035.1 of Avahi laniger. Classification (NCBI taxonomy): domain Eukaryota; kingdom Metazoa; phylum Chordata; class Mammalia; order Primates; family Indriidae; genus Avahi; species Avahi laniger. The sequence continues at coordinate 29,316 of CAUYSK010065661.1, forward strand.
TCTTACCTCTCACCACTAATGAAAATTAATTCAAGATGGATAACAGATTTAAACCTAAGACATGAAACTGTAAGAATTCTAGGAGAAAATGTTGGAAAAACTCTTACAGATATTGTCCTAGGCAAAAAGTTTATGAAGAAGACCCCAAAGGCAATCACAGCAACAACAAAAATTAATATATGGAACTTGATCAAATTAAAAAGTTTTTACACAGTAAAGGAAACAATCAATAGAGCAAATAGACAACATCCAGAATGACAGAGAATGTTTGTATTCTATATATATGATAAAGGGTTAATAACAAGAACCTGCAAAGAACTCAAGCAAATCAGCTAGAAAAAAATCAAACAACTCCAGTAAAAAGTGAGCAAAAGACATGAATAGAAGCTTCTCAAAAGAAGGTAGATTAATGGTCAACAAAGATATGAAAAAATGCTCAATGTTTCCAATTATCATGGAAATGCAAGTCAAAACCACAACGAGATATCACCTAACTCCAGTGAGAATGGCTTCTATCAAAAAGTCTCAAAACAACAGATGCTAGTGTGGATGCAGAGAGAAAGGATTACTTATACATTGTTGGTGGGACTGCAAATTAGTACAACCTCTAGGGAAAAGTATGGAAATTCCTCAAAGAACTAAAAGTAGACCTATCATTTGATCCAGCAATCCCACTCCTAGGTATTTACCCAAAGGAAAAAAAAGAAAAAAAAAGACCTTTTATAAAAAAAACACATGCACTTGAATGTTTATTGCATACAATTCACAAACATAAAGATGTGGAATCAACCTAAGTGCCCATCAATTCATGAGTGGATTAATAAAATGTGGTATATGTATACCATGGAGTACCACTCAGCCTTAAAAACAATGATATTGGATGTTGGGCAGGGGGGAGGGAGGAGTGGGGAGGA
>CAUYSK010065662.1:0-32308 GCA_963575035.1 Avahi laniger
GCTCCCACTGCACACAGACATATACCAAAGTGCACCTGCCACTTGCTCCTCCCAATAAACAGAGAAAAGCCTCCCTCCACTGCCTCTGAAATGTCACTGGGAACTGCTCCACTGCACAGTGCTGTCACCAGGGCTGCATGCCCTGCTAGGGGGTAGGTGTCATGCTTCCCGACCCACTCCTGGGGTCTCCTGAGCCCTCTAAAACTCGTCCACATGATGCTGCTGCAACCCGAGACGGTTCTGGTGCAGCTGCTACGTCCATGGAGTGAGGAAGCTGCTCTGCCCCCTGTGGCTCTCTCCCAACTGTCCCAAAGCTGCGCTTCTCTATGCTCGCACAGCCTCCTGGACACATCTGTGTTAAAGCAAAAGAACAACGACGGCATCAGCAGAAACTCTTTCAAAGGTTTTGTACATGGCCTCTGTCACCTTACATATTAGTCCAAATGCTGTCACTCTTGGCCCAGAAGCATACATGATGGTGTTTGCAAAGTTGTCTCTGCTTTGTCTGACTATGGAACAATATTCAGATTGAGGCTTTTTACCTGGCAAAATCTTCCCCTCCCCCAAAAGAAGCTATTGATTAAATGTAAAAATGCTCCAAATACGCTGATACAACAAAATCCACTCAGATTGAATTCAGCGTTGACATCCAATTAATCCCAGTCTGAAAACCACTTCATGTCAATTTACTTACATTTCCAATAATTCTGCTCAAATCAATTTCTTGGAATTAAACTAATACATGTTTGGAGTAAAGGGAAACTTGACTGCATAAGAAAAATACCTACTTGGAAGAACAAGAGCATTTAACTATAGTTTAAACAATTTAAGTTAGTCATATGAAAAATTCCCTGACAAAGAAAAGTTATTTCATTATCATCATTTTACATTTATTTATCAAAGGCATTCCACATACAAGAAATTATCCTTTACAATGGTGATACATAGGTAAGTAAAATGGAAATATTCCTTTTCCCCATGTGTCTAATGTTAAAACACAAACAGCGGATATTAAGCAAATAAGATTTTGAAGAACTAGCAAAAGAAATGAGATCAGATTGGTTGAGAGAGAGAAAGTCATGATGAACCTTGCAGGCCATCCTTAGAATTTTTATATTTATCCTCTAAGTGGTGAAAAGAACTGAAGGAGTTTGAATGGAGAGAAGTTTAACAATATGATCATAAGATTTGGGTTTTAAAGAGATTGTATTACAGAATCCACTGGTGTGTGCAAGAGAGGACATAGGAGACCAGTAAAGGGCTTCCCAGTAGTTAAGCAAGAATGAGAAGAGCGGTGGAGGTGGTGGGGACATCTAGGACAAGTAGCCCTTTAAGTCTTTGAGCTTCAAACTCCAGAAATCTGACCAAGTTGTTCACTGATATCCTACAAATCATATAGACTCAAAGACTGGGATGAAATTTCAGAAAATAACATTTTTTCACCTGTTTTTTTCTTTTTAGACAAACTCAATGAAGAAATTGGTAAGTTCTGTGTTTCTCTTCTATGCTAAATTGAAAATACAGCCTGTGTCCTCTCAGAACACTTAACTCTCTCTGATTGGTTGCAGGTCGAAGAAAATTCCTAGTAACGGAGGGTAAGTGAAGTCAAGATTCTCACCTTTGACATGGCATATGCCACTATCTGTAACAGATGTTGCCCTGCCAAGTGATTCAACTAAACTTAAATGTCTCCATCTATTTGTAGATCTGATTGAAGCTCAAAGATTTGCAGGTAAATGCAAAGTGAATAATGTGTATGTAGTTGAGAATGACTTTACACTTGTCATCTAGTCTCTCTGGGATTCTACTGTAAAAGAAAAAAGTTTTGCCCAAATAATCTGTGAGACAATTTTGAACTCAGAAAATCATTTGATTTTGGATATATGGATCTAATGTTAAATAAGAACAAAATCACTAAATAGGGGAAATAGTCTTAGAAAAGAATGCCTTAAATGAATGCACAAGTTACACAAGGAATAAATGCACTATAATAGCATTATTCTAAAATGCAGATTCTAAATCTGTCAGAAATAAGTTTTCACTCTAATTCTAATACTACCAATACCACAAATACAAGATTCTCCAGAACAAAAAAAAAGATCGATAAGATATGGAATTTGTTTTCTGTTTTCTTTCCTCTTCTCTTGAAATTTCAATCTTCCACGTCTATCAGATCATTATTATCTGTATAAACATGTGCTGATATTTTTCCTCTCAGGAAAAAAAAAACAGTAAGGAATAGCAACCTCTCTTGATCTAATTTCTCCATGTGGCTGCTATCCTATTTCTCTTTTCTTTATAGGAAAACCTCACTAGATAGTTGTGAATCCTCATTCTCTTTAATTTTTACCTTCCCATTTCTCTCCATCTCAGCCAGATAAAGGACTAAACCCTAAAAATAGTCTCGGTGGGTCTAAATGGTTCTGCACCCCTTCTTCCCTGCTGCCTTTCTAACAATATCTCCTTTCCCTCCCTGCTCTTACTATCCTTCTGCCACACTGGCTGGTTACCTGTGCTTTGAACATACTGAATGTGTTCCTGACTCTATGCTTTGCACGTGGCATTGTCTACCTGGCATTTCTCTATCTGTTACACTTTTCACTCTATACATGGTGGTCGTGATGTTCTTTGTGCAAATAGTGAGGTCATATTTGAGATGTGGACCATTGTTAAAGATGTTTCACAAGCCAGTGGCTGTGCCCTTGGAAACTCTGATATACTGTGGATCAGTTTCACAGATGAAATGATTTGTTTTCCTGCAAAAACTTCATATTTGTGATTGGAATGATGTCGTGGGCAATGACATAGAGATGATGTTTATTTTATCTCTGTATTTAAGAAAACGACCCTTGAGTGTGATCTGCTTTGTTCCTCATCCCTGCTTTGACCCCTGTCTTAGAAGTTGAAAGGTCTTGTCTTAAGGCCTACAATTAACTGATCTTTCTTCTTCTTCTACAGTGGACATAAGACTGGATAGAGACACTGCTCACCCTAACCTTGCTGTGTTATATGGTGGAAAATATGTGAAATCCCTTTCACATGAGCAAGATGTTCCTGACAACTCTGAACGATTTGATACTCTGCCAGCCGTGCTGGGTCAGAACACCTTCTCTGAAGGTCAGCATTATTGGGAAGTCGAAGTAGCAGGGAAGAATAGGTGGGAAATAGGACTGTGTTTGGATTCAGTTAAGCGAAAAGGATATCATATATTTACTTCTCCTAGGACTGGTTTCTGGGTCCTTTCCCTGAAGAATGGTGTGTACATGGCCCTTCACATGCCCCCTTATTATCTTAACGTCCCTAAACCCCCTTTGACAGTGGGTGTTTTTTTGCAGTATGAGAAAGGGTTGATTTCTTTCTACAATGTGACAGAATTAACCATTCTCTATACTTTCAAAAGCAAATTCACCGGGCCCCTGAAGCCATATTTCTGTCCTGGACCTTTGATTCCGGGAAATGAACCTGCCCTTTACATATCTGAGGTGTCGGCAACAGACCCTGTTGTCCCTGTCTAGAGCACAGCTGGGATACATTCCACAGGGGTTATCCTCTTGGACCATAATCCCATGTAGCCATTTCCTAGCCAGGACACTGTTAGTCTGGGGGTGTCAGAATTCACCAAGGAGGACCCAGTCTCCTTCCCAGGCCAGCACGCAACTAAGAATGATTCCTCCCATTGGACCATTGCTATCGCTCCTCCCCACATCCCATCGTCCCAATAACAAATTTTCTTTTATGTCTTTTAGGTTTAAAAAATGAAAACTCTCTTTTCCTTCTTAGATTTGAGCTGAGATTTTGACACTAGTCCTCAACAAATGACTGTTGTGCATTTTTCAGCATGCCTTAACCAGATTAAAACTATGTGTCTATTTCTCCAATAATGTGTGGGCTCTTCAAGACTAGAAAGCAAGTACTGTTGATTTTCATAACCATTTATGTGCCAAAGTCATTGCCATGAGCACTGGATAGCTTTGAATTGAGTAAAATTTAATCATACCAACAACCAAACTAACATATTCTCTCAAAGTCATTTTTATATAGCAGCTATCACTGTACATAGGCCCTTCCCCAATTTCTTTATTTTGTTTATTTTCTTATTTTAATTTTAAAATATTTAATTGACAAATAAAAATTATATATATTCAAGGTGTAGAACATGATTTTATATATACATATATTAATATGTACACACACACATATGTAGTGTACTGATTACCACAACGAAATTAATTAAGATACATCACCACCCATGCTGCATACTAGATCCCCAAAATGTGTTCATTTTATAATTTAAAGTTTGTGCCCTTTGACCAATATCTCCCTGTCCTCCCTCCTGTAGTTCCTGGTAACCACTGTTCTATTCTCTACTTCTGAGTTCAATTTTTTTTTAGATCTTTTTTTTAGATTCCAAACATAAGTGATCAACCTGAGTTTCCTTTAGTAGGTTAAAAGCTGTGGTCATGTTGACTGGGATTTCTCAGTTTAAGAAAATTCCCAGCCTGAGGAATCACATGGCTGTAAGCTGTGCATCTGAGACATAGCACATGCTATAAGCCTCCAGAATCCATGCTATTAAGCATACAGGAACCTACATACCCACCTACAGACTAGCTAAAATTACAGAAAAAAATCTAAATTTGGTAAGATGCTATATTTCATGTTAATGTTCTTAACACACACACACAAACACAAAGGGACACAGGGAAACTCTTGATGGCATTGGATATGTATATTACCTTGATTGTTGTGATATTGTCTCAGGCATTTTCTTATATCCAAACTCATCATATGGTACACATTATATATGTACATTTCTTTATATATCAATTATACCTCAATAAAGCTATTTATTTATTTATAAATATTTTAAATTGAGGAAAACCACAGTGCAATACCACATCACACCAATTAGTAGTGGTATTATAAAACTATAAATCAAAATAACAAACTTTGGCATGGATATGGAAAAATTGGAACCTGTATGCACTGTTAGTTGGAATACAAAATGACATGATTGTGCTAGAAAACATTCTAGGGGTTCCTCAAAAAACTAAAAGTAGAATTACTATATAATCCATCTATTCCACTCTTGGCTATATCCCCAAAATTATTAGGAGCATGGCCTGTAGGTGATATTTGTGCAGCCATATTCATAGTACCATTCATTATTCACAGTAGCAAAAACATAGAAGCAACCCAAGTGTCTATGGATGGATTAATGAGTAAGCAAAATGTGAAATATACATATGTCTTCACCTGTTTGGACTGCTATAGCATAAAACATAAGCTGAGGTGACTTATAAATAACAGAATTTTATTTCTTACAATTCTGGAGCCTGGGCAGTCCAAGATCAAGGCACCAGCAAAGCTGGTGTCTGGTGAGGATCTACTTGCTGGTTCATGGATGAAATGTCATTTGCTTGCTGCGTCCTCACATACCAGTGGGGGCAAGAAAGCTCTCTTTTGTAAGAGTAGTAATTACAGTCATGAGGGCTCTGCCCTAACGAACTTATCACCTCCTGAAGACCCACCTTCTGAAACAATCACCTTGAGTATTAATATTTTTACATAAGAATTTTGGGGGCACAAAAACATTCAGACCATAGCAACACACAGTGGAATATTACTCAACCTTAAAAAGGAGGGAAATTCCGACATATGCTACAACACGGATGCCACCAGATACTATGCTACATGTGGTAAATCAGTCACAAAAATATGAATCATATATGTTTCCATTTATAGGTACCTAGAGTAGTCAAATTTAGATACAGAAAGTAGAACGGTGGTTTCCAGGACTTGGGGTGGAGTGAATGTGTAGTTATCCTCTAATTGGTTTAATATTTTAGTTTGGCCAGATGTAAAGAGCTCTGCAGATGGATTAATGTAATGGTTGAACAACAATATAAATGTACTTACCATGATAAAAAATGTTCTATTAAAAACACAAATAAAATAAATTAACAGAGAAGAAGGATATCAGAAATGAGATTGATACAGGAAAGTGGACCCCAAAACAAGAATCTGGCCTGAAGGTCAACTGAGTTCTTGGCTTCACATAGGAAAGAATTCAAGAGCAAGCTGACAGAGTAAGACAAAAGTAAGTTTACTGAGGTAAGAAAAGGAAAAAAGAGATGTCTGCCCCATAGATCAGTGGTTATCTCTCAGCAACAGAGAGCAGCATCTTGTGAGTTTCAGGGGTCTTATTTTATATCTTCTATTTAATTTTATGTTAATAAGAGGGAGGGTTATTCATAAGACTTCTGGGAAAGGAGTGTGGAACTATCAGAACTGAGGGTTCCTCCTCTTTTTAAACCATATAGTGTAACTTCTGGGAGTTGCCATGGCATTTGTAAACTGTCATGTCTCGTTTAGCATGCTAAAACATTATAAGCAGGGTATAATGAGCAGTGTGGGTAACATGAGGTCATTTTTCATGGCCTTGTTGGTTCTATCTGGTTTTGGCCAGCTTCTCCACTGCCTCATGTTTTACCAGAGACCTCGATTTGGACTTATGACTCCTGATCAAGCAGGGCCTGCTGCTTCCCTATCTCAAGATCTAATTAATATGTACACAATAAAGCCTTTCTACTTATGCAAAGTAAAAAGAGAAAGAAGATCCAGAGAAGTGTGTGCAGGAGGATGGTGGTAGATTTGGGGCTATAAAAACTTACTGGACCCAGTGAATCAGTGCTAAGAAGAAAATTTTTGACTGTAAAATACTAGATGAAAAAAGAAAGGTATCAAGGCAGCAAGCTACCTTTACACCATGAGGAATTAGGATAAAAAATAAATAAATCCAAAGCTAACAGAAGTAAGAAAATAATAAAGATTAAAAGTGAGATAAATATAACAAAGTCTGGAAAATGAAAGAGAAGTCGAGGAAACCAAAAAGGAGGTGCAAACACCAGGGCCCAGCACCAAGAATGTCACCCTGCCTTGCTCTCCATTCTGAGGTAAGTGAGCCTTTGAGTTTGACTTAATGGGGTGAAGGGGAGTGTTAAATTGAATTTGGTTTGGCCTAAAGCTGCAGCCATATAGATTTTCAGTTGGGCCTAAATGTTTCTCTATATGTAATGAAACATAAGCCAACTTGATGTGCAAACAGACTGCATCCTAACCTGGAAGTGTCCTCTTGTCACAAGTTGCCTGGTCTCATGCAATCATTGCAGCTGAACCTCCAGCCTTTCAGTGGTCAAAATCTGCCAGAACGTGGCCATACACAGCAAATGCTGATTACAGCCAATCAGGCGATTTCTATGGGGCCTTCGTTTCTCGGGCTGTAAATACGACCTGCACTTGCGGCAGGATGAGCATTCTGAACTACACTGAGTCTAAACTGAGACCTGGCCCTAGAGTAATAATCAGTCTTGAGTAGACTCTGACCCCTCAGTGTCTGGTATCCCAGGCCTGTTGTGCCCTACAAGTGTGATTAAGAGACTTTGGCTCTTCAACAGATGTAGTCTGAGACTGAGCTACCTCTATGGAAAAACCAAGTCCTTTTGGATTAACTCTTTAGGTTTGCCTCTAATCATTATTTGTAATGAGTATTCAGGGTCAGACTCCAATGTGAGGCTGCTGACCTATAAAGCATGCAGTGTGTGCAGACAAGATCCTGCAATCAGAGTGAAGGTGGCCAGACACTGGTAGAGGGACAAGACTACCTTACCAACGTGGTCAAGTGACCCTAAGTGACTATGCACCACACTCCATTTTCACACAGCTGCTACATGTAAGCTTGAGCTTTCCCTGTAGGACCAGTACTATGCCCACTGCCCCCTCACCCCCGACGTGGGCATCTATTCTTTGTGGAGGCAGTGTCTGTGTCTGCGCATGCTCACTTCACCTGCCCACACGTGGAAGTGGAGGGGGTCGCTCCAAGTGCAGGTGGTGTTTGCACATGTGTATCTGTTCAGTCTACTTAAAGGCTCTTTTTTCCTTTGAAGGTGAATCTATGCATATGCTCTTGTACTGCAGAAAGTTGTTCATTCTTTGAGTAGGGCAATGTGTGTGTCTTGCTCACCTAGTTCAGTCCATGTCTTCTCCAGGTGGCCCTTTTTGTTCAATGTATCACAGTCTTTGAGGAGAGGACAGTGTTCTTTCCTGCCAGGACAGCTTTCTGGAGATAGAGACATGAACACAGTACTGCATGATGGCACCATGACACAATGGTCTGGGGAGGTTTAAAGGTGGCCTGCTGGCAGGTCTGACCAAAGCAGAAGTTAGGGAGAGGACAGGCAGGTACAAGTCGGCTTACTGGGGTGTCAGGACACAGGCCTGCTGGGATGTGCATGTTGGCTGGTGGTGGCCCCTCCATCTTCACCCTCAGAAGATGGATTTGTTCCATGCCAGATCACACCTGCCTAAAGCCCAAACAGTTGGTCCTAGGCACCCCCAGCCAGTCCTCAGTGCCCTCTGTGGGGCTCTAGGGAAAAGCGCCCAGGAAAATGGCACTTGCCGATCTGTTTGGAAGGCTGGAGGACTGGGAGCCTTGTGAGGTGTGGGGAGGATGGTGTGGAGGAGTCTGAGGAGGCATCCTTGGAGATGAGTGCACTGGGAGGGTGGAGAGGAACTCTGACCAGGGCAGGGTGGAAACCTGAGATGAGTGCAGGATAGGGTCAAGGGTATCTTAACTTGGTGCATATCATGGAGGGAACATTTACTGAGTTCTGCAGTGGGGTGGGAGGTGGTTTAAGGCTGGATGAGGAAAGAGCAGAAGGTGAGTCAGGGGAACCCTGATTGGTAAGTGGGAGTGTAGACCCCAGATTCTGCTGTGGGAGCAAATTCACAGGCTGTCAGGACCCAAAGCCCCTCCTTTTGAATGAGGATGAGGAAGCCCACTCCTATCCTCCTTATTCCACATGTGAGCTTCAGTCTCTAGCGCTGAGTGCGTTAACTCCAAGACTCAGCACCTGCCTTCTCCCACCTCATCACTGAGTAAAGTGAGATTCTTGAGGTGACTCCTCTAGCAATGAGCAAAGCTGAACTTCACACTCAGGCACAGTATGTGTAGGAGTAGTTCAGGGGAAAGAGTGGGGGACTGACCATAATAGAAGTGCATCACAGATTGTGATGATATCTGGGAATATGACAGTGGTGAACAGAGAATGTGGACATGCAAAGGTCTATGACTGAGTCATATTGAAGGTTTGTGGGACCATTTGATCACTGGTACAACCATTCATTCTTTGTCATTGTGGTGCTAAAGTAGCCATAGACAACATGCAAGAGGATGGATATGGCTGTTTTAAATAAAGCTGTGTTTATAAAAACAGGTTAAGGGCTGGATTTAATCTATAGCTGGTCTTTAGGGAAAAGCTTTCCTGGGGACAGAGCAAATGCATAACTCTGAGATAGGACAAGACTTATCTTTGCCAGGTAGTTCCAAGGAGCAGCCAAGGTTAACAATTGGTGATAGCCACCTTTTCTGAATATAGCTGAAAGCAGTGAACCACTGTAAGCATAGGACAGAGGAGGGTGGATACATTGAAGTCTGAGGTCTCTGAGACAGCGGCCAACAGTGGTTCCCTACAAGGTTGTGCAAATTGTTCACTGCACAAGAGCAGCTGGCTGTGCAGGTAAGGTAGGAGTCTATAATCTGCCCTGCACTCCTTTCACCAAGCTGTGTTGTTATCCTGGTGCTGGCTGATTTTTTCTTGGAGGAAAGGGCACCTTCCTCTAATTCCCACAAGGGCACTGTCTCCTAGCAAATGATGGGCTAAGGCGCCTGGCTTGTATTTGCTCAGAGGATTCTTTGTGTGAATCTCAATATGGCAGGATGTGTGTGGATTAACTCACTGTGCCAGGCACTGTGTTGTTGTTGCTAGGAAAATAACTAATAAGGTAACTAGGCATGTGATAACGTGTTCCTCTTTTCACCTGTCTTAAAAAAGCCATGAGGGTGTGACTCAATGTTATCATATCGCATGGCCCAGAGCAGCCATGCACTGGACTTATTCAATACGTCTATGGGGAAACTGCAGCGGCAGCTGTACAATGGAGAGTGCAGTATATTCAAGCATGCACTGACGTTTGAGAGTGATTTTATCCATCCCACCAGCCTATTCCCCTCATTCTTTCTCACAATCCCCCCTTCTTTGCTCCCTCCCATTCATTTCCTGCCCTAAAAATTTGTTGAGGATCCACTATGTGCAAAGTTGTCTTCAGTGACATTTCAACCAGTAGTAGAGGAAACCTAACTCTTTTTTAAATTACTGATTTACACACCCAGTTTTGTCAAGTGGTCTGCTTTAAACATAAAATTATACTGATAAGCCTTTCAAAGCTTACTATTCCTCACTTGACATGTTTTAAAAATTTCTCTGTTGGTATATGTGGTTCTAGATATCCCTTGTATCTATGTGGTGCTCTCCAGTCCCCAAAGCACTTTGGTATCCATTGCCTGTGAGTCTTGCATCAACCCCTTTACATAGGCAGAACAAATAGCATCTCCCTTCTACTCAGGAACAAACTGAGTTCCAGAGAGTGAAGTGATTTTCCCAGAGCACAAAGTGGCCAAGGCCCAGGCTTTCTGATTTTGAGCTAAAGGTGTTCCCACTCTGCACTCCTTTCGAGATGATGGTGTGGATGGTGTCACCATCACGTGAACTAGACTGTGGGTGTGAACAGCCACATCCAGCAAAAGGAGCCAGCAGAATGGAGGGAGGGAGGGAGACAAGTCAGAATCAGCCAGGGGCTCCAAGACTTGACATCTATCACCAATTCTCAACCTTGGCTGCTCCTTGGAATTACCTGGAAAGTTTAGAAAATGCTCATTCCTGGACACTCGTCCAGAAATTCTAGTGTAATGTCTTGGGGTTGTTGGAGCAGCAGGATGTTTCAAAGGTCCCAGTTTATTGTAACGTGTATGCAGCATGAGACTCACTAAATATGCACACACACATGCATGGGTGGATACAGCACATGGATTATTCTCCTTGCTGAACCGTTTGAAGTCAATATCATGCCCCTTTACCACTAATTCTGCATTTATCTTTTGAGAATATGGACATTTGCTCACATGGCCATAGCATGATTTAAGGAGATTAGACATTGATAGAATACTATCATGAAGTACACAGTATGCACTCAAATATTCTCAGTTGTCCCAGTAATGTTTTTCATAGTTTTTCCCCATATGAAATCATGTATCACATTTAATTGTCATGCTTTATTCTTTTAGTCTGAAATTCTCTGTTTTCATTTCATTGTCTTTTGTAGTGGCAATTTTGAGGCAGAAAGGTTATTTTTGTTTTTTAGTGTCCATTTTTTGAAAATCCTAGAACTGATTTTGCCAAATCCATACTGATAGGTACTCAGTCCCTATGGGTCATGTTGAATCTCATGTCACAGAAACTGTGGTAACAAACAACTTTGTACATACATCATTTCTGTGTATGTGTGCAGGTAAATGTAGAACAAATTTCCAGAGATGTAATTTCTGGGTCCCAGGCTGTATGTGCATTTGGCATTTTGATGGAGGCACATATGAATAGGAAAATACATGATTGTAGATATGCTGAGGAAGTAGAGTTTGGTTCCTGTGAGGGATTAGACTGGAAGGGAGATGGGAGTCAGAGTTCTTGCTGTGGTCCAGGGCTTGAACTTACTCTAAGTATCTGCTGCATACCAGGAACCGTGCTAGACACTTGATTTAGGATTGGCACAGAGAAGGACAGATAAAGAAGGGAATGTTAGAGAATGCTGCTCCCCTCTTTCTTCCAAAAATGGATCAGCAGAAGATAAGAAGTGATCAATGTGCAAACAGTGTGCAAATTGTGACCGTAGGCATCACATTCACCAACCCCAGCCCAGCAATACCTGATGTCATGCTGTTGGCATGACCAGCTGCGAGCTCTGTAGAGAATGCCAGACATGATGGAAATACCCAGGGAAGAGGCCACAAGTTTACAAAGAGCTTGGAGGTGACCAGGTGAGTCTAGGAGTTTCAGTCTTTCCCTGTAAGCAATGTACAGTAGGAACAAGATTGTGACAAACATAAAACAGTGTGATACAGAACCCAAAGCTCAAAGGATCTCCACAGCATGACCAGCAACTGCGCTGTGGATTCAAAGGAGGAGAGATCAGGCACAGCCATAAGGGTTCACCCAGGCTTTGTGGGGAAAGTCAGCATTGATTGAGTCTGAAGAAGGGTTGTGGGAATAATACCAGTAAGGGAGGTTGGGGGCATAAGGTGAGAGGACTGAATATGGGAGATTAAATGGGGGGTTAGCAGATCCACTTTTGGTCAGTGGTCTGGAGCCACAAGGATGTCAAACTGAGGGATGATGAGATCAGTGATGTGTATTTAATTAGGCCAGTGCCTACCAGTGAGAAGGAGTGGGGGTGACAGTTGACATTTAGTGGACAGAATTTGGAATCTCCTTTAACAGTGGGAATGGATCCTGCCTGGGCCAAGATGCTCATAGTGTCTTCCATCCTCTTTATTCTCACCTAATCTCCCACTCCGTTGGTCCCTACAGTCTGCTTCCTTTAAAGTTTATAAAGTTATCCTCTTACAATAATGAGAATAAAAAGTTGTATTTAAAGTTTGCCAGTGGCCACACCTTTTGCCTACAGCTGTGCTCCCTTCAGACGTAGAAGAAAATCTGTTTGCTTCTTCAGAAGACCTGGTGCACCTCCTGAGACCTCCAGTGGGGGCTTACAGTGGTGCCCAGGCTGAAGCAGTTAGCAAGGCAATGCATGTGCCACATTGGTGCTGTGGTTGAAGAGCCCAGTGATAAGCCTTTGCAGAGATGCCAGGAGATGAGGCCAGTGTGCATTTAATTAAGTAGAATTTTACTGTTAGAAGGAATTATCCTTTCTCTTTTATTTATTTTCCATACAATTGTTTATTATTCATGGATATTTATTATATGGATTATAATCCATCACTACGATTCTTATTATTATTGCTTCAATTGTTTCAACTAAGCCATTACAAACTTCTTCAGTTTGACTCCTGTCTTCTTTAAACAAGGAGTCATCTTTTTTTTGAACACTTTCTGGCATTACAAGCTATTTCAACTCATAGGTTTTTCAATCCAAGCCCTGTAATCAACCACTTCTCCAAGGAGCTGTGATTCTTTTTGTTGGAAAATTGGGTTAGGATATCAAAATCTTGGTTCTACATGGTTTCCCTTTTGACTAGACTTGTTATATTTGGTTTTATTTTTCCAGGTTATCTCAAAAATCAAGGAGGAGCTGATCTACAGCTAGATCATGTGGGGCACCACAGTCCAGAGTTCACTTCTCATTTTGTGCAGCCCTTCCTAGTCTGGGTGGGAACATACTTAAACCATTCATGAAACCTAAGGATATTGGCCAGAATGGATCACAAATGTCATCACAATCCACTCACCCATTTCAGAAATGGGGAAACATAATTTTTCTGAAGTGGATCAATTTTTTCATTTCTTAAAAAAATTAAATTTCCACTACATTCCTTGCTTGATGTCAACAACTGACTTATATAAATCAAATCAGATGGAGTAGAGGAGTGCATTCTGAGATGCGCCTGACAGAGGCTTGAAGGCCTGAGAAAGCTGTGAGTGTTTGGGAAAGTAGCAGCTCCATGTACTTGAAGCATCAGGAGATGCGCCAGAAAAGATGTGCTCAGGCAAGTCAGAAGGTGGGGCCTACAGAGGTGTGTGGAGCAGAAGTGATGAGACCACACCTGTGTTTAGGATGGTCACCGCCCAGGTGAAGGCAGGCAGGCTGGAGTCAGAGAAGCCACTTAGCACAACATGGCCATGTGGACAGAGGTGATAAGAGGCCTGAAGGATGTGGGGTCCTGGATACAGGCCTGACAGAACATGGAGAGTGATCAGATGTGAGAGGGTAGGGATGGGGAGAGCATGAAATGACTGCCGGGTGTCCTGCCTGATAGTCTGGATCGATGGTAGCTCTGTTCACAGAGGTGGGAGGGCACAAGAGGATGAGCAGGTGCAGCATGAATGAACTCCATTTGGACAGATCTGACTTTATCATTACTTGGTATTTCAAGATGTTCCATTTTCATAGGGCAAGATCTAGAGATTCAGTATTTTTAAGTAGACACTGAAGCTGTGTTTACTATGTGTCAGGTTCTTTGCTTTGGAGGTGGCTGTGTGAGGTGTGCAGTGCAATGACTTAAGTGGGATACCTGCCCTTAGGGAGGGCATGTTCTCCATTGAGAGATAAGATGAAGATGAATTAAAAATATACCTACAGCATGAGCAGAATGTAAGACGCTTTCATGGGACAATGTGCCAGAGGATGAGAGGAAGCAACATGTTCACGAGATAGTCACTGGTCAAGTTTCTGAAGGATAAGGTGTCCATGGGGTATTAGTTGGAGATGAGACGTGACAGTAAGTTAGGAAGAGACTAGCCGTAGGTCTCAAACACCATTCTTAGAAGTTTGCACTTGATTAGGTTTTTGTTTTTGTCTTTGTTTTTGTTTTTGTTTGGTTTCAAGCAGAGAAATGGTAAGGCTTCTGAACCCTAAGCCATCAGTGCACTAGGTGAGGTCCAAATAACAATGCCTTCCTTTCCTCACTGTTCCTGTGGTGCTTTGCTCTCTGTGCCTTTGCTGATTATCCTCCTGGCTCTTCAGAAGATTCAAAGCTCTCCCTACTGCACCGTCCATAAGTCAAGTTTCTAAAAGTGAAACACCCAGTGGGATAGACTCTTTGCTAAAAAAAAAAAAATGAAAGAAAGAAATAGTAAAGTCTGCTCTAGATATTGTGGACTGAGGAGAAGAGCATCACGGAGGCCATCATGCAGCCATCATGGTGTGGTGAGGAGCTGAAGGTGACATGTGTGACCAAGGAAAGAGTAACTTTGGAAGCCCTTTAGAAAAGGCACATGGGCAGTGGGAAGAAGCAGTTTCAAGCTCTTTATAGCTTCCCTTTTGCACTGAATAAATAAGATTTCTTTTTCACAGTGAAGCACTCTTGTCTTTTTTGTTTGTTTGCTTTTTGTTTTTGAGAGAGGGTTTGGCACTGTCCCTTGAGCTAAAGTACAATGGTGTGGTCATAACTCATTGCAACCTCATACAACCTCAAACTCCTGGGCTTCAGCAATTCTCCTGCCTCAGCCTTCAGAGTAGCTGGGACTACAGGCATGCATACCATCTCCAGCTAATTTTTCTATTTTTTGTAGAGATGGGGTCTCTCTTTATTGCCCAGGCTGGTCTTGAACTCCTGGCCTCAAGCAATCTTCCTGCCTTGGCCTCCCAAAGTGCTAGGATTACAGGCATGAGCCACTGTGCCTGGCAAACTCTTATCTTCTTTAATTTACCTGCTCCACACCATAGCTGTGACCTCATAGCAGGTTCTGTGATTGCAACTAACCTGCAACCTGAGACTCCAGTCTCCTGCTTAGCTCACACCCTTGCTCCAGAGCCAACAGGAGTGTTTTTCACTGTGTCTTAATCACTGTCTGCCTTTAGTTCCCCCAGGCTGTAGTTGAAAGTCACACTCTATGGGCTAGAAGTATAACCATTTCCCTCTCCTCTTTATCTTTATCCCTATGAAGGTCCCTGGGCATCAATGTTATGTCTATTCAATAGATTAATAATGAACAGGAGTCATGTATCCTTAGAATATTCAGGGCAGTTGGCAGGAAGGATACAGCAGCATTCCTTGGTAATCAGAATAGGAGTTGACTTATCAGTTCCACATATTAGGTCTGTACCCCAAGAGAACTCATGTATATGTCCCAGGAGAAAACTACGAGAATTTCGGGGCAAAGTATAAGAGCAAAACACAGAAAATGCCTTCAGTGCTCATCAGTGAAGAATTAGTATGGTATATGTACGCAGTGGGATACTGTGCAACACTGATAGTTATGCAAATTGGTATGATGAATCTCACCTGCTAAAAGGAAGGTACAAGTCACAGAAGAAAAAATATTTCCAAGTATAGAACAGACTAAAATTAAGACATATCAAGACATTATTGGAGTACATTTTTAGTACAAGTTCAACATCCCTAATCCCAATATCCTAAAATTTTGATCACTAACATGACACAAAGAAAATATTCATTGGAACATTTTCAATTTTGGATTCTTGGATTAGGGATGCTTAACCAGTCAATATCAGCAAATATTTCAAAATCTGAAAAAATCTTAAATCAAAACATTTCTGGTCCCAAGCATTTCAGGTAAGGGATACTCAAATTGCAGTTACTCTTGAGAAAGGAAAGTGAATATAGGGTATAAAGGAAAGATGTCCTCTGGAAAATATACACAAGAGATTCAATCATGTTGGAAATTGCTCTATTTCATAAATATGGTAGTGGGTATACAGGTATTTGATTTTCAATATTTTTACATTTTAGCATTTTTAAAATCAGGATGGTCCTGAAATGATATAGTTGTTATTATCATAGAAATAACCAATTTCTTTTAGCAACTCTACTTTTCATATATTCATGAAAAATATATATAAAAAATAAAAGCCTGAAGGATCATTCTTTTTTTTTGTTGTTTAGGATATTATGGGGGTACAAACATTTCAGTTACATGTTATGACTTAGCCACACCCTAACCATGATTTGAGATGTGCCCTTTCTCCCCCAAAAATGCTCACTGTGTCCATTAGTTGTGACTTTACCCACCCCCAACCCCTGAACCCCCAAAGAATATTACTCCTGTGTGAGCACCTTAGTGTTGATCAGTTAGTGCCAATTTGATGGCGAGTTCATGTGGTATTTATTCTTCCATTCTTGTGATACCTCACTTCGGAGGATGGGCTCAAGCTCTATCCAGGAAAATATAAGAGGCGCTAGATCACCATCGTTTTTTATAATTGAGTAGTATTCCATGGAATACATATACCACATTTTATTAATCAACTCATGGATTGACGGGCAACTTGGGTTGTTTCCACAATCTTGCAATAGTGAATTGTGCTGCCATAAACATTCGAGTGCAGATGTCTTTATTACAGAATGTCTTTTGTTCCTTTGGGTAGATGCCTAATAGTGCTATTGCCGGATCAAATGGTATTTCTATTTTTTGCTCTTTGGGGTATCATCTCCAAATTCTTTGCCACAGAGGTTGTATTAATTTGCAGTCCCACCAGCAGTGTAAGAGTGTTTCTGTCTCTCCACATCTTTGCCAGCATTCGTTGCTTTGGGATTTTTTGATAAAGGACAGTCTCACTGGGGTTAGGTGATATCTCATTGTGGTTTTGATTTGCATTTCCCTAATGATTAGCGATGTTGAGCATTTTTTTATATTTTCTGGCCATTATTCTGTCTTCTTTTGAAAAGTTTCTGTTCATTTCCTTTGCCCATTTATTGATGGGGTTGTTTGATTTTTTTCTTGTTAATATTTTTGAATTCTAGATAGATTCTTGTTATCAGCCCTTTATTGGATGTGTATAGAGAAAATATTTTCTCCCATTTTGTAGGCTGTCTATTCATGCTAATGATAGTTTCCTTGGCTGTGCAAAAGCTTTTTAATTTGATTAGGTCCCATTTATTTATTTTTGTTGCTGTTGTGATTGCTTTGGTGGTCTTCTTCAAAAATTCTTTACCTAGACTGATGTCTGAAAAGGTCTTCCCTACATCTTCTTCTAGGATTCTTAAGGTTTCATGCCTTATGTTTAAGTCTATTATCCATTGTGAATTGATTTTTGTAAGAGGTGAGAGGTGGGGATCCAGTTTCAATCTTCTGCATGTAGTTATCCAGTTTTCCCAGCACCATTTATTGAAAAGAGATTCTATTCCCCAGTATATATTTTTCTCTGCTTTGTCAAAGATTAGATTACCATATGCAGATGGTTTCATTTCAGGATTCTCAGTCCTGTTCAAAAGGTCTATATCTCTGTTCTTGTGCCAGTGCCATGCTGTTTTAGTTATTATAGCTTTGTAGTACAGCTTGAAGTCTGGTAGACTGATACCTCTGAGTTTGTTCTTTTTGCTTAAGATTGCTTTGGCTATATAGGACCTTCTCTGGTTCCATACAAAGCATAGAATTATGTAACGAATGATGATGTTGCTTTGATAGGGATTGCATTAATTCTGTAGATCACTTTAGGTAGTATGGACATTTTAACAATGTTGATTCTACCAATGCAGGAGCAAGGTATATTTTTCCATCTGTTTACATCTTCTACAATTTCTTTTCTTAGTGTTTCATAGTTCATCCTGTCTCTCATCTGTTTTGCTAAATATATTCCTAGATATTTATTTTTTTATTTTTTATTTTTTTATTTCAGCATATTATGGGGGTACAGATGATTATATTACATATGATGCCCTTGTCCCCCTCCCCCCCAAGTCCAAGCTTCATGTGTGTCCATTCCTGGGATGGTGCAAATTTTACTCTTTGTGTACCCATCCCCTCATCCCTCCTCCCCCCTCCCCCCTGCCTGACATCCAATGGATGTTCAGGCTACTGTAAAAGGTGCTGCATTTTTTATTTGATTTTTGGCTTGACTGCTATTGGCGTATATGAATGCCTCTGATTTGTATGTATTGATTTTATATCCTGAAACTCTACTGAATTCATTTATCAATTCCAGGAGTCTTTTGGTTGAATCCTTGGGGTTTTCTAGATATAATATCATATCACCATATCGTTCTCTACCCACCTTTGTCCTTCCTGGGGGCCTCAACTCCTCAGGATCCATCTTGCTCATCCCCACACATATATTTCCCAACTCTGGCCCAGACTGCAGGAGCCACAGGAGTCCAGTGGGTCCTGGAAGATCTGCAGGACTCCAGAGCCCAGTCATTTTGGGAGGACAGCATCCTAGAGAAAGGGTTGGAGATAACCAGTGTGCAGTCCTTCCTCCACCTAGTCCTTCATTCTTTCCTTCATTCCTCTACCTGTGGCTGCCAAGAGAGACAATTTAGCCACCATCCAGAGGCATCCACAGGAAACAGTCTCAGACCTTTCCTTTTGGGGCCCTGCAGTAGACTCAGGGGTGCTTGAACTCTGAGCTCCCTACCCAGCAGCCCTTCCTGGTGCTACTTGCCCAGTGACTCCAGATGAGTGGAGCAAACCCCGAGATGGACAGACATTGATTCAGCTTGGTCACCCAATGGGTGACTTGGGATCAGCATTATTCCCCCTGGCATGATTGGGGATCAACCTCTGGGTCCTGAGGGACAGGCCTACAGGCCAGATCCCATACATCCAGGTCTTGATCACATTGCCCAGGGGCACAGAAGAGAGATGTGTGAATTAGTCTACTGAGGTGTGTGTGCCTTCAGCGGAAGATCAGAGTGGGTCCTAGCTGCAGCATGCTCAAGGGGCACCCCTCCTCCCATAGGAAGACTGTGCTCCCAGCTTAGGCTGGGATACTGGGCAGGGAAACTCCCTGCCTGTATCACAGTTGGCAGGGAGCTCAGCTGGCTTGAGGTCCTGCCTGCGAGAAGTGGCCCAGGAGAAAGTGCGGAACAGGGGAGGGTGGAAAGGAACAAGGCCTACTTCAGACTGCCAGACTGCAGGTCCCAGACAGTCCTACCCCTACACTCAGACTTTCTGGTTGAGTAGGACCACTTCAGCCCCTCCATGGAAGCTTTGTCCAGAGGCAGGGAACAGACTTTTGAAACCTGCTAAAAACATTTGTGGAGCTTGAGGGCAGGTTCACTTAACCCAGCCCTGTCCAGCCTCACTCCCTTACCCACCCCTGCTGAGGTGGAGAATAAGGACACATGCGCAAGTCCCAGGGCCTCACCCATTATCTGGGGCATTAGAGTGCTTCTCCAGAGGAGCTAGAGCTGATGGCAGGACCCAAAATCAACAGTGCAACTTGCTCCTCCTGGCAAGTGCCACCTACTAACAGGGAGGTCAATTTGCATGCCCTTTTACTGCAAGTACTGACTCATCATACAGGGTGTGGTCGATTCTCACCCATAAGCACCACCTACTGGCTCAGAGATTAAAATGGATGTGTCATTTTCTAAGTAAAAATTGAAAGGTAAGAAGGAACAGCTGCCCCAGATGGAAAGGAATCAGAAAAGTCTCTGTAAGTATGAAGAATCAAACTGAAAGCCCATTCCCAAAAGGGAACACCCGTTCTAGGCAAAGGATATCAACCAAAATCAGAACACTGAAATGACAGATGAAGAATTTCAAACATGGATTGTAAGAACACTCAATGAGCTGAATAGACAACCTACAGAATGGGAGAAATTATTGACAAGCTATACATCCAATAAAGGACTAATAACCAGAATCTGCAAAGAACTCAAGAAAATCAGCAAGAAAAACAATCAAACAACCCCATTAAAAAGTGGGCAAAAGACATGAACAGAAGCTTCTCAAAATAAGATAGACAAATGGTCAAGAAACCTGAAAAAATGCTCAATGTCACTAATCATGAGGGAAATGCAAATCAAAACCACAATGAGATATCACCTTACCACAGTCAGAATGGCCTTTATTAAAAAACCAAAAACAATAGATGTTGACATGAATGCAGAGAGAAAGGAATGGTTATACACTGCTGGTGGGACTGCAAATTAGTGCAATCTCTATGGAAAATGGTATCAAAACTTCTCAAAAAACTAAAAGTAGACCTACTATTGGATCCAGCAATCCCACTATTGGGTATTTAGCCAAAGGAAAAGAAGTCATTTTACCAAAAGACACCTGCACTTGAAGGTTTATTGCAGCACGATTCACAACTGTAAAATGCAGAATCAATCCAAGTGCCTATCAATTCATGAGTAGATTAACAAAATGAGGCATATATATACCATGGAATAATACTCAGCCATGAAGAAGAATTACTTAATGCCTTTTGCAGCAATCTGGATTAAACTGGAGACCATTCTCCTAAGCGAAGTATCTAAAGAATGGAAAAACAAACACCACATGCACTCACTATTAAACTGGAACTAACCAATGAGCACACATGTGCATAGAGGGAAGTAAAACTCAATGGAAATCAAGCTGGGGAAAAGGGGAGGAGTGGATGGGCAAAAATCTACCTGACGGGTACAATGAACATTATCTGTTTGATGGACACACTTGTAATAATGACTCAAGCATTATAAAAGGGATCATGTAACCAAAAATATTTTTACCCCATAATACTTTGAAACAAAAAAAGCTAACACTGTGTATTAATTTCATTTCTATATATGTGATTTATTATGTTAATAGAACACTTTAAATGTATACATAATACACAAAATAGTATAATAAACTCGTGATCCAGCCTCAACAACTACTAATCATGAGCCATTTTTGTTTCATCTACACTTCAACCCATTCCGCACTCCTCAGTTCATTATATTTTAGTTATTTTGTGAAATGAAATGTACATATGCTGAAAATTCCACTCTTAACTGTACCTTTTTGACACATCAATGCACTCATATGAAATTCTCCCCTTTTAAGAATAAAATTACTACACTTAACAATCATTAATGTGCATATTAATCATCTGGTAATATTATTTAAAATCCAGATTTGAAAGAACAGGTCTGGGATTTGCCTATAATTTGTATTTCTAACAAAGCATAAATCTGTAGAGTACATGGTAACCACAAGGTCGCTTGTCTCTATCGCAAAGAAAATTTGATGAGTAAAATTAAGGAAAATTGACCTGAACCAAAGAAACCAATCAAAATTCCTATACAACATGCTATCTGTAGTAGCATTTGATTGACAATGATATAAACTAACCAAACAATTTTATAATTATTTTGGTAACCAAAATTATCAAAATCTCTATTATGGATTCCATGGAAATGCTCCCTCAGAGTTAAAAATTCTATCATGAGAAGGCACTGGTTAAAAAAAGCAAAGATTTGGAAGTAGATGTCTTATACAATAAGTAGCTGACAACTTTCCACACCCAAAATTGGCCTTTATTGAGTTACCACAAATTCAGTCCTTTACAGATCAAGTGCAGATAATTGCTATAGCTTCTTATTGAAATTGTATTTTAATACCCTTACATAATTTAACTCAGTTTCTTATAATGTCAACTGACTTAAAATTTTTTAAAACACAAACAATAAAAAATGATGTGGGATCTATGAAACATTTCACAGTAAAAAAAAAAAAGGTACAAAATGGTCTTTTCCCACATAAAGAGGCATCCAACTTTAATAGTGGTCAGAAAAAATAAATTACAAAATATATGTGTTGTCTTTGACCTTCAGATTGAAAAATTAAATGGTTCTTAAACTTGTCTCTTTATGATCAATAGTTTGTATGTGCTTGTACAAATGACTAATGACCTTTTGAAGGACAATTAAGGAATTTGTATTAAGACTTGAAAGATGCATGTTCTTGCTTATATGATTCTACCTCCTAGAAGGCATATGAAAAGAGCACTTGAACATCTGCACCAAAGTGCCCACACTAGCATTTTGTTCGTGGACATGTAAATAATATCAAAAAAAAAAAAAAGAAGAAGAAAAGTGCACATATTTTAGGAATTTTTTCAGTCATCCTGGATTTTTAAGATAATCCCCACTCAACAAGAACACAGAAATAAAAAGCAAGTCAAAGGACCAATGAAGAACAAATGAGCAGGGAACCCGGGGAAAACACCCTCAAAGTCTGTTTCCTTTCAGTTTTGTTTTAGATTTGGGTTTTTTTTTTTTAATGGCAAGACACAGACAAGTGGCCCATTAACTGTCTGGAAACTCATGATGCAATAGTCATATCTGCAAGCCATTTTAAACAGAAACACAAGGGGAAAAACATAAAAGGTGCAAGAATGATGATAATGATCCAGCTGAATATATCAGCTCAGCCTTTGAATGCTGTATAAATTCTACAGAACACAGTGGCATTCCCAGGATGACTGAGGTGAGCTAAAGGGGAAGTTTCCCTTTCCATAAAATCTATGTATATAATTAACAGTAGATATTATTTTCTTAATGTGAAAAATATATACATGTGTTAATGTAAGATTGGTTGAGATATGGGCGAGATCTGGGTGAGAATTGAGCCAGAAATCAGATGGTGATGAGTCACTTAAATACCTGTCCCTGTACCCCTTGGCTTTGATATTCTGCATTATGACACCATGACAAAATCCTATAAACTCCCCTTATATGTTTCTAGGTCCCCAGTGCAATCACAGCCTGAAACATTCCTTCTTGAGGCTATGATGAGTGAGAATGGTCTTCAGTCAATAGGAGTGAGCCACACCTGCTTATAAAAGGCAGATCCAGCAGAACAACCCAGCTCTGAATCTGGATGTGTAAGAGAGAGGGCTTTTCACTTGAGCTTTAACATGAGACTGGGGACTGCACACCCAGACAGACCCCTACTGCCCCTACATCAAATGCCCCACTGATCACCCCCCTTTCCAACAGATGTCCTTTACAGAGAAAGACCCATAAGAAGGGCCTTTTGAATGGATAGGTAAGACAATCTCTTCCCATTCCAGTGAGAATGTCATCCAAAGGCAAGGTAAGACCTTGAGCTGTTCATATGGAGGATGGCAGGAGTGGAGTCAGAGATATTGAGGGTGTGTCTCTGATAGGGTTTTATTCTGAGCCTGGGTATGAGAAATAGCTTATAGCCTTCAGGGGGCTTTGAGAAATGTAACAGTGATCTCCTGGAGCTGTATTCTTTGTCTTCACTCTCGACACTGGCTGAAGAGCATCACTTGAGGGAATGAAGCACAAATATGGATTAGAGATAGACTATGGGGCTCTGTGTTTCATGACAGTTGAGTCATATTATATTCCATTTGCACTAGGATCAGAGCCCACCCCAAAGGAGAAGGAGAATTTCAAGGAAACTAAGCTCAAAGCCAGAAATGGCACTGCTAGATTAGGTAAGATTTGACTCTTCCAGGTGAGAAGGGACAGTAGATGGATTATCACAGTATCCTTTGAGACAGGAACTGAAAGCTTTTTGGCAGCCAGGGCCTTACAGTTCCTGGACACTGGAGAACAGAGGAGAACTGAATTTTGGTGACAACCTTAGCTTCTGATTATCCAGGAAGAGGAAAGTCAGTTCCAAGAACATCTGCCAAAACAAAGCAGCAGGTAGAATTTTGGGTTTTTGCCCCAAAGGTCAGACAGGTAACTTACACAGGGCTTAGGCAGAAAGGGGGTTTCTCAGTGGTTGAGTGGATTTTAGAGGTCCTATAAATCAAAGTGCATTTGGGAGGGATTCAACCTAGCTTTATTATGGAGGCTGAGGGGACTGGAAAGAAGGGGGAGAGGCAAGTGGGGTTCGTCTGAAGGTGTATGGGAAGGTTCCAGAATTAGTATCCTTAGGAACTGTTCTGCTGAGTCTCTCACTCACATGTTTCCTACAGAGTACTGTCTAGGAGATGAGCACAGATTGACTTTGGAAAAGAAACCAAAGGCCTCCAATATCATAAATGGCATTGAAATTGAGGAAACATGTGATGTCCATAAGAGAGAACCACTGAGGGCCCACACTGGATGCAGCAAGACGCTCAGATCTCAGTTCCCAGTAGATCACCTGCTGCCACTTCATAAGGCTGGTAACCCCCCTGCAAGCAGTGTCTGAGGCCATTTATCAAGACACAGCCTGGGTGTGGGCACAGCAGATGAGGCATGAGCTGAGGGCTCTCTGACACAAGTCAGAAGAGGACGCAACTGTGGAAGCAAGAACAAAGACCAACTACTACTCAGATTCTTCCTGATGACTTGCAGAAATCTCAGACACATTGTTTAATATATGGCAGAACCTGCATCAGTGCCAGTAAAGGAACCTGAACAATAAACTCACAGTGGTGAAATCTGAGTTTCTGGAGGGCTAAGATTACTGACAAATTTTGTAATTCATATAGGACAGTTGATGTCTTTTGGCTGCTTTATGACTGTCCTGCAATTCTTTATAATTACAAACATATTAAGGTTTAATTACTCACGTGTTTGTATATTGTAAAGCGTAGCAAATGAATATATATTTATATCCTCCTTCTTTAATTCAGAAAAAGATGTAGATCTTCACTCTCTTAGCCCCAGTCAATTGAGGATTGATATCCATTAACCTTTAATAGCGTCCTCTAGGGAGGAATGTTTACATTTTTCAGTTTGGTGAAATCACCATGCCATTCTTTACTTTTCATTTGATATAAAATGTAAGACAAAATATATTATATGCTTATTGATAGTATTCACTCTCCACCTGTCTCATGTCATTTGTCTTATTTTAATCTTTCTCCCATTTTATAGGTTTCAATTGATCTTATTATAGAATATTAAATCTAATATAGGTATTGTCATTTGTGTTACATAATGTTATATTTTATTTCATATTTTTATTGACATTTTACCTAGAATCATGAAACATTTCATGATACAAATGCACTTAATTTTTAGGTGAGAAAACAAATGTATCTGGCTTTTTTTTATTCTTTGCCTTATAATTTCGATATTATAGAGAATTATATAAACATTAATATTTTTGAGTATTACAAATTTCTGATAATTATGCATTTTATACATACGGACATCATTTTACCTACACATGAGAGTTACAGGGCTTTTTTCTCTTCACTTTTGCTTCATCCCCACCAGGACCTCCCAGAACCCACAGCTCTTGTTGTGGTTGGGGGATAGCAGTTTATCCTTCCAGTAAATGGGGGCAATGCATAATGACATACTACAAATCAGTTTGAAACCAGACTTGCCTTCAAATACAAGTCTCTACATGTGTAAAAAAAAACACTAAAATTTAAAGTTACAGTTAAGCAAGGAGATGAAATTAAAAAAAAAAAGAAAGAAAAAAAGAACTGTTAAACTAAAATGGAGGCCAGGCCTGAAGAATCCCTAAATTAGGCCTGATTAGTGACCTCAACCTTGCTTGATTTATAAACATAAGGAAAATTTAACTTGAGCAAATTCTTGAAAAGGCCTATATTTAAAAAAAAATAACATAAGCTCAACCAATCAGAAGTGGCCAAAAAACTTATAATTATATAACTAGAGAATTTGCAACAAGGTGTGAACTAAAATAAAAGATTAAGCCTCCCCAGCCAAATAAATGGATCCCTCCTCTTGGCCAGGACATTAAAAATAGTAAGCTAGAATTTTGTGCACTGATTTGAAAAGTTGTCAATGATCTATAGCTTTGAAAAGAGTAAATTTATTAAAACTGTAGAATGATACAATAAAAATGATATAATAAATATCATAAAAATTGTGTATCTATAACTTCATAGAAAGTATCCAGAAGAATAAACACCTACCTGTTAATGATAGTTTATTCTATGAAGAGAGTGGTTTTGGAGGAAAGGAGAGACTTCCACTTTATTAAGATCTGTATTATTTGACTTTTTTCACAAGCATGAATTTTTTTATAATTAGAAAAAGAAAAGAAGGATGAGTTAGCATTTGATAGGAGGGCAATATTTTATTTTTATCAATATTTGCAGCATATGTTAGATTACAGCACACACCTGTGCTAGAAGGCCCAGAGGAAAAATTAACACAAGTAAATCACACCTGCAAAAAGTGAGTGTTTCATCTCTGCATAATAACAAATGTTCAGTGTGAAACTGGGCAGGATCTACCACTGCTCCAGCTCACTCAATAAACCCCCACACCTGCCAAGGGGAAAGCAGAGGACAGGGAAGGCCATGCTCCAGCTACTTTCCTCCTGTACCATGCCCCTATTTGTGCAAG
Source organism: Avahi laniger (assembly GCA_963575035.1). Lineage (NCBI taxonomy): Eukaryota > Metazoa > Chordata > Mammalia > Primates > Indriidae > Avahi > Avahi laniger. Next base: position 26,582 of record CAUYSK010065662.1, read on the forward strand.
TTTCCTATCATCAAGCAGAAAATGGACTCAGAATGGAACACGTACCCTTGAGGATTCAGGCGGAGAGGCACAGAGTAGAATATGAGGAAATTGTACACACCATAGAGACAGAGCTCCAGGTTAAGATGCAAAGTGCACCATGAACTTGCACAAAGTTAAGAAAGTTACTCAACCCTTCTCAGTGTCCATTTTCTCACCTGTTAAATGAGGATCACATGCCTACTTGATCAAGTTATTTTGAGGGTTAAATTCACTAAGGTATTTAAAAGTGCTTTGATTAATAAAGTAATGTCAGACCTCAAAAGGAATTGTGTCAATAAGACCAAAGACAAGATGCCCAGTTTCCTAAGCAGCCACAGCAGCATCAGACTGAGATCAACAAATAACGAATTCTTCACTGGAGAGGACAAATCTGCAGCTAAAACAAGGTAAGCTGTGGCCAGTGTACAGTGACTTAAGTAGTGAGAATGGAATCCCTAAAGGCCCTGTGACACACACTTACACAACTGGCTCCCGGGAAACAACTGGAACACACCAGGCAACCCAGCAGGTACTCCCGAGAATGTGTGAGCAGCAGACGGTCAGAGCCACAAAATCTAAGCAGAATATACCAAGCCACAAGGAGCACCCGGCTCTGTGAACAGCAGCTGCAGCTGCATCAGGACCAATCTTCTGAGAGACCCACTGTGGGGACTGCTGAGAGCACAGTGTCTTTGTAGCCACACATCCAACATCAGTGCATCTGAACACACATCACAAAACTCTCCTCTCCATTAATCCTCTTTTTAATATGACGGATGCTCATACATTACCATATCCCCATCAAACACGTGTGAGATGTTGGAAACCCCCACAAAAAGAGGACACAGGAAGGAATGGAATGAGAATAGTGAGGCATGGAGAGGGATGCATGCCCTGGACCACACAGACTTTCCCCACAGGTCTTATTTAAAACAAGAGAGGAGCCCTAGTGTTGTGCTGTGGTCTCCTTCTCATCTTGCCAGCCTTACAGATGCCACAACAATTTTTTTTCCACTCATTATAAAAGTGCTGATGAACTCATGCATAATTATTTCTAAAGAGGTAAATTCTTTACAAAGTAATAAAGACCAATTTTCGTGATCAGGTTTTTCAGTTTTTTAGTTTTTTTTTGGCAGTATCCTACATTCAAAGATTACAAATGAAAGTTACTGGAACGTGTATCATGAACAAGGTCTTATTTTTATCTAGATTGACACCTAGGTTTTTACAGATTAGATATAACAACATGAAAGCTGGTTCCATCTGGGAATAAAAACAAACTGTCCCTGAGGACATAAGTAATTTAGGGATATAAATTATTAAGAGGCTACATCCAAGCAGAAGTGCTTTTTGAAGTTTCCTTTGTCTAGACAGAAAAATTCAGCAGAAGAGCCCCAGAAGTTAAGGTACAACGCTTATTGCTGTGGGTGATAAGTTTTACATCCAAAGCAAAGATATAAAACATGACAGGCTTCAAATGTCTCTCAAATGCTTCATACCTTGAAAATCACTCCCCCAAAGCTGGAGCACCGTCTGTTCTGAGGGATCAGGTCACCATCTGTCTTTGAGGCACTGGCCAGTCGGGCCTGAGTTTAGATGAGGATGATCACTTTCAAGTGTAAAAGACTTAAAATGTAAACACTTCCAGGTTGATCTTCCCGGGCCTATTCACTTAAATGGGTTGGTGAATGTGGCCCACCGCCCCTGGGAATTAGGGTTTTCCCTTCTACTTTTAGCTGATCCTGGGTAATCCAATAATTACCCTCCCTCACGTCTCACCTTACACATCCACAAAGGTGGCATTAGTGAGGGAGAAACTTTTACAAAGGCACAGCCCATGTCACCCCCTGCAAAGCTCTGAAGGTGTTCATAGGTAAGCCGCGTGGGAGATTTCTTCTAAAAGTGGCTGAACTGGTGCTCTGGCTGAAGAAAGCAGGGGTCAGAGGTACCACGTACAGTGTTGAAGGCATCAGGCAGTTCCCACAGCAGTTTAGGAAAGCGGGCGGCTCCCTGGCCGGGAGAAGGTCGATGCTCTAGAAAGACCCGCCCCCTCCCTGAGCGGCACAGCAGGCGGTGGAGCGAGAAGACCTGCCAGATTCAGCCAAATACGAGGAGTACTTTGTAGCCTCACACCCTTCTCACTGCCGGGCCTGGACCTGTTCCCCAAGTCCCTCCCCGGACTGGGTCGACAGGAGGCACGAGCCAGTAGCTAGCTGTGCTTTGGAAAGGGCGGGGCGTGCACTGCCCTGTCCCTCCCTCCAGAGCTGCGCACTGCCCCAAGCCCGGGGCATGCTGGGATTGTAGTCCTGCAATCCTGCAACTAAAGAGCTGGCAATGGTGAGAAAACTACAGCTTCCAGAATACGTGACGAGGTTCACAACTCCCTATCCTGTCATTCCGGTCTACGCACCGCCCCCAAGTCCGATGCATGCTGGGATTGTAGTCTTGCAGCCTTGCAACCAAAGGGCTGAGTCTGTTAAAGAACTACAACTCCCAGCATGGCCCACGAAGGCCCTCCCTCCCACCCATCCCTACCTGAAAGTCCAGAGTAGGAAGTGAGCATGATCAGGATGACAGTTCTCATCTGTAATTGTGACACTGCGTCTTCAAGAGATACCAGCTTCTGACTTGTCTTACATGAAATTTGATTCTTCATAGACCAGCAAGGAAACCAGGGGATCTCTAAGTTTGCTCATGGTTATGGTTGCTCTCCACACCCCTTCCATTTGTCCTCATCGTCCTCTTTCCCTCCACTCTTTCCCATATTCGCTTTCATCAGGCCTGCCCTTTCCACCGCCTCCCCTTCCGCCATGACCCTTCAGACATGGGCAATACTGCACCTCCATAGGAATGGACCTAAAGGCCTATAGGCCTGGCAATTTTCAGGCTTCTTGGGAACCCAGGCAGGAAGTTCCCTGGTGAGTGTCTAATGTCAGTTCACTGCCTAAAATGTAAATATCCAGTCCCTTGACCCTTGCTTTTTCAAAGCCACCTTTCCCTCTATCCTTCTGGGCTGTCACAGATGACCCTCTGCACCCAAGGAACACCCTTTGGACCCCAAGTTGCCTGCATGGCCCACACCTGGGCAAGACCTCTAAGAGGGATGTTTGTGCCAGTGTTGTAAAGAGGAGAAAACATAACAGGAGAAAGACCTTACCCACCCCCCACTTCATACAGTCAGGAAAATCAGCTACTCAGGGAAGGGACCACCTAAGGTCCTTTGGGCCACATCCAGCACTCTTTTGACCACCACTCAGGCTGGTTCACAGGACTTAGGTGTCCTACTCTGGACCTCTGAGCCTAATAACATATGCCAACAGGACCCAAAGTGCCCCTTGGTCCTTCCCAAAACATTTGAGAAGTCTGTGTACTGAGGTAATATATGATGTATGCATGTCTGCCCTAAATAAGGCTCCCTTGGAAACTCTCTTGATATCCCTTTTTCCATATCCCTTTGGAACCACTTTTAATAATTTGCTGTTGGAACTTAACAGTAATAATTCTCTTAATTCATTTTTTCATTTAGCTTCTCAAATTAAGTATTACAATAATACATGCTTCCAAAACTGTAGTAGGTACAGCCTCAATTCTGTGCAGGGATGATGTACAAGACCACAATATCCATTGTACATCCTTTTGGAGCATCAGTTTTACTGCAAGATTTGAAAGAAACACATTTAAGTGACTTCCAAGGTAAGAAATTAAAACTTTGAAACTAGGCTGGAAAGTCATATTCCTTAAAAACATGACAGTAATTTGTGCCTAATATGTCAGACTTCCTTCAAGAAAAAACTCTAAGGGAAAATATTTTCCACTATTATAAATAATAAAAATTAGGTATCATAGCCAATCAATCAAAAACTCTGCCCTGTACGCACCCACCTATACTGCCAACTACTTGGGAGGCTGACGCAGGAGGAGGATTGCATGCCAAGGTTGGAGTCTGCAGTGATCTACAATTACAACACTACAATCCAGCATGAGTGACAGAGAAAGACCCTATCTCAAAAGAAAGAAAAGAAAATTCTGCCTTGCAGTTTCCTAAATCACAACATGACCAGGTATGGTTTTATTTGTACATTTTTGGGGGTTGTTGACATTTTGAATATAACAACATAGGTTTTTAACCAATTTTTAGAAGTTCTCAGCTATTAGCTGTTGGTTTACTTTTCTACCCAATTTAAATTTTCTATCTCTCCACTCTTTCTCAGACTTGATCATTCTACAAATCTTGAAGTCTTATTGATTCTTTAAATTTTTTCACTCTTCTATTCAGATAATTGGATAATTTCTATTGCTTTGTCTTCTGTTTCTAATCTGTGGATAAACTCAAAATACTTTTTTCATTTCATTATCTTTCAGTTTGGTTCTTGTTTATAGTCTTCACTTCTCTACTGAAGTTCCACATCTGTTCACTCTTTATGAGAATATTTTCTTTTACTCCCACAAATGTATTTATAATAGCTGCTCTCAAATCCTTGTCTGTTGATTGCAACATCTTGGACACCCTGTGAATAGCTTCTACTGCCTGCTTTTTATCTTGTGTATGGATTATATTTTCCTGTTTCTTCACATGTCTCATGAATTTTAAAATTGTGTACTAGAATATATAAATGATAGTTATAGAGACTCTGGGTTCTGTTATAATCCTTTGAAAGGTATTTTATTTTTTCAAGAGAGAGTTAATTTGTCTGGATTCAAATTCTAATACCTATATCCCCTACCATGAGCACAGCTGAAATCCTTATTTAGTCCTTATGCATACATGTATCACATATACATGTAATATATTTAGATGTGTGTATCTATATAATGATATATAATGTTTTATTGAAATTTTATCATTTTTGTCTATGAGAGTGGTAGTTCAACAAGCTACTCCATCATTACTGAAAGTCAGAACCTCAGTTTTGTTTGCTTTTTATATTTCATATAAACTAAATTATGTCCTATATATACTTTTACATCTACTCTCTTTCATGCAACATTATATTTGTGATATTCACCCATGATATTGCAGGCAGCTATAATTGGTTCATGTATTTATTTATTTACTTTGTGGTAAAATATACATAAAATTGGCCATTTTAACCATTTTAGGTGTGCAGTTCAGAGGAATTAAGTACATTCACATTGTTTTGCAGCCATCATTCCCATACATAGGGAACTTTTTTCATCTTGCAAAACTGAAACTCTGTACCCATTAAATAACAGCTCCTTGTTTCTGCCTCTCTAGCCCCTGGGAACCCCTCTTCTACTTTGTATTTCTAAGAATTTAACTACCCTAAGTACCTCGTATGAAGAAAATCATACAGTAGAGCAAAGAAATCATGAGTAAGAATGATACACAATATATAACATGTCTGTTAAATTGAATAAAATCATTAACAGAGACCAGTAGTTCATAATGATCATACTATAGATAAATAAAGATAAAGGAGAAAAAGGAATGGAAGAGTACATTAAACTTATGATAATGGTAACTCAATTTCCAGAGCTGGGAAGCCCTCACCCCAGTCATAGGGCTGGTGAGCGATGGAGCTGGGAATCCAGGGAAGATGTCTGACTCCCAGAGCCCACACTTACCCACCTTCAGTGAGCCCTGTCTGTGCCACCCAGGCACTGAATCACCCCTGAGTTTTCTCATATCCTGTTCTCCTGGGCTTTGAGGGTGTTTCTGGCCTACTGAAAGAGGGGCTCCAGCTT
>CAUYSK010065664.1:0-28700 GCA_963575035.1 Avahi laniger
CTGCCTCAGCCTCCCGAGTAGCTGGGACTACAGGCATGTGCCATGATGCCCGGCTAATTTTTTCTATATATCTTTAGTTGTTTGGCTAATTTCCTTCTATTTTTAGTAGAGACAGGGTCTCGCTCTTGCTCAGGCTGGTCTCGAACTCCTGAGCTCAAACAATCCGCCCATCTCGGCCTCCCAGAGAGCTAGGATTACAGGCGTGAGCCACTGCGCCCGGCCCAAACTACAGATTTTAAGGAGAGCCCTCTGCTGCCCGTGCTCACTGCAGAGTGAGCTGTTCTCTCCCCACCCTGGAGCCCTGAAGCTGTTGTGAGCACTGAAGAGGCCTATTTTCAGGCTTAGGGCCAAAGTGTAGGTACCTCCCCTAAACCCGCACTATAAAGAATAAGGAATAAATGGCAAAGGAAGCCACGCCTGGTCTCTGCCCCATGGTGTTTCATTATTTCTGCTTCATTGTGAGCAAAAGATTCCAAGTATGGTCTTACCCAGAAAGGGGCAACAATCCTTACATGGAAAACTCTAAAAAAGGCGTCAGTCTTTTGGGAAAGAACCAGAGGAAAGAGAGAGTCCCGGTGAGCTGGGGGCGGGGGAGGGGCGGTGTGGTATGTATTCTGTGCAGCACCACTCACACCGTCTTCTTACGCAGCCTGAGAGACCCCTCCCTCGCTACACACACCCTCCTCAGCGAGAGCAACGTCAGGAACGACAGGGGTGAACAAGACAGCATGAGTAGCAACGAAGGGCAGCGGTAAACCACCAGAGTCTGGACAAAGGTCAGCTCACTTTTCAGGAGGAAGAGCCCAGGCTAGGGGAGGGAGCGTGCCAAGAACACAAGAACGAAAAGTGCCAAGCACCCCAGCATGGTGACCACTGGAACCATGTCAAGGATGCTAGGCACAAAAGGGGGGGAAGGAAGCAGAGATTACTATAAGTTGGAACAGAAAGACTTAAAAAGCTATCAAGAAGATTATGGAAGCAATTAAAGGACTCTGGTCAGCAAATGACAGTAACTGAGGATGCTATAAATTCTTAGAACTTTATAAATAGACTATTTCCCCAGATAATTCAATAACAAAAATGGCTACCATTATTGAGCATCTACTGTCTTCCAAGCTATACATACATTGTCTAACTGAACCCTCAAAGCAGCTTTGCTGAGTATGAATTATTCTCATTTTACAAAAGAAAAAACTAAGACTAAGATAGGGAAACGTGCTAATGTCAAGCGGTTAGTAAGCAGCAGATCCCAGGACCACGTGTCTGCAAGGCAGTGCTCTTTCTACTCTGTTAAGCTGTCCTCTTACACACCACGCGGACTTCATCTCTCTGGCCAGTGCTACTGGTGTTAACAAGTTGATGTTACAAGGACTGGAACCCAACTTCTCCTATATGTAACACTGCACTCTTTCTATAACATTCTATGACTTTAAATAAGATATTGATTCAACAAATGATACTGGAATAATGAGACATCCATATGCAAAAAATGAGCCTCATGCCATATACATAAATTGAATCAAAATGGACCAAAGATCTAAATGTATTTACAAAACCTAAACCTATATAACTTCTAACATAAAACAGGAGAACTGTCTCCTCTTGAATTAGGCAAAAATTTCTTAGATATGGCATCAAAAGACTGATCCATAAAAACATAAATTGTACTACATCAAAATTTAAAACTTCTTCAAAAGACCGTCAAGGGAATGAATAGCTACAGATTGAGAAAAAATATTTATAACATGTATCTGAAAAAGGCTTGTGTACAGAATAAAGAACTTTCAAAAGTCAATAAAAAAACATCCAATTTTTAAAATAGACAAAATATTTGAACAAATATATCACCAAATAAGATACACACATTGTACATATGCACACGAAAAAATATATCACAAGTTGTTTAAAGTAATGCAATTTAAATTCACAATGTAATATCACTACACATCTATGAGAATGATTAAAAACAAAACCAAAAACGAATCTGACAAAAAACCAAGGGCTGGCAAGGAAGTGCAGTAACTGGAACTCTCATTCATTGCTGGTGGGAATTTGAGATGCTACGGTCACTTTACAAAAAAGTACAGCAAGTTCTTATAAAGTTAAACATATATATATTTACCATACAGCCTAGCAATCCCACTCTTAGGTATTTGCCCAACTGAAATGAAAACTTATATTCACACAATAACCTGTATGTGAATGTTTACAGTGGCTTTACTCATAACCACCAAAGATGGAAAAGAATCCAAATGTCCTTCAATTAGAGAATGAATAAACAAACTGGGGAAGAGCCATATAGTGGAATACTACCTTGGCAGTAGGAAGGAACCAAGTACCAAGACTATATATTTATAAATGTGTGTAAAAATAACATGGCTGAATATCAAATGCATTATGCTAGGTGAAAGAACCCAGAATGAAATGGCTATTTGGTTAATTTATATGACATTCTGGAAAAGGTAAAACTATAGTGACAGAAAGCAGATCATGTGTTAGCCAGCAGGCGCTGGGAGGGGGAGTAGGGGTTGATACAAAGCAGTGTGAAGGAATCCGGGGGACGGTATTGATGGAACTGTTCTGTATGTTGACGGTAGCAGTGGTCACAGACCGTATGCATTTGTCAAAATTCATAGAACTGTATGCTAAAAAGGGTGAATTTTACCAACTGCAAATTATATCCAATTTTTTTAAAAGTAAGATAGAGAGGTTTACCTGTTTATTCATAGAATTAGAGGAACAGCATAGTTGAATGGTGAAGGCTATACTCTTGAAAGCCCCCATTACCGCATCTGCGAAATGGGAGCGAGGTTGTAGAGACGAAACGGGGCCAGGCGCATAACTCAGCAGAGCAGCTAGCTGCTAGGTACCAGCACACAGTAGGAGCCCCCGAGCTTCCGCAGGGATCCTAATTTAGAACATTCTCTGAGGAAGAGTCGCCTTATTCTGTAACACCTGCTGAACACCACCGTGGGCCGTGTGTTGGGCGAGGTACAGAGAACACATTCTCTCCGTGCCACATTAGCTGCCGTCACTTAATCTGTCCCCTGAGCTTTGTGTCGACTCAAAAGCCAGCAGAAAAGAATGTTTGTGCAAGAATTGGAAATGTGAGATGGAAGTCACGTCACCACAAATTGTGGTCTTCTTACCCCTGAGGTAGACTTTTGGACAAAACAGAGCCACGTGAAGGAGCCTGGGGAGCACAGCTGCCTGTCCTGGGGAGCAGGCAGTGACGAAGCCCCACATCCTGTGACGTGGCGATCAGTATATGCCAAGGCAAACACAATAGCTACATTGTTTATTTCTCAGCCAACTTTATAGCCCATTGTAGCAAGCCCAGAAACCTCTCCCAGCATTTCATGGCAACATTGCAGATGACATTATGTGGTTATGAAGTCAATAAGCCCCTTTCCTCACTTAAACACGAATGCTGGCGAGCACTGCATTCACTCTGGGAAACCCATTCTTCTGGTTGAAGCAGCAAGACGTCAGTAACATGCAGTAATGTTAGGTTTTGACTATTTAAAAATAGAAACACACACATGTACACACATACCGCTCTTCAATTTCCTGCCATATCTTCCCAATCATCCTAACACAATTCTGTTATGATGAAAACTTTAGAAACAGAGAACACATTCTGCTTATGTTGTTAAAAGTTGAACTAGAAAACAATTCAGAGCCAGTTGGGCTCATCGTCCCACCATGAGGCAGTTCTGCTCACAATTAATTTAACAAAATAAAGGAAGGCAGCAGAAAAAAAAAAATCTTGGTTTACTAATGACCTCCAAGTAATTGCTCACATTTCAAATAGAGTCAAGTTACCATAAAGTCTTTTCCTTGGGCAGAAAACTCTCATTTCCTTTGCACATAGCTTTAACGCTAACATTCTTTTATTTCCTCTTCAGATATTGTTTCTCCCTTTGGCTCAATCCTGCCTTCCCCAGTTTTCACAGTTCCGTCATAGCCCAGCTGACGCACAGCACACACAGGAACTGAGGCAACCTCACACAGTGCCAGCGTACGTCCCTTCTTTGCGGAATGCTGGGCTACTTCAGGGCTGCATAACTCAGTGTTGCGGAGGGTCTTAGAAGGGACCAGTGAAAGGCAATTCTGTGTTACAAAAGAGGTTTTCTGAAAAGAAGATTAAATAATTGCTAAAGATAATAATTAACACTGCTTCATTTCTACAGAAGAAAATGAGAGGAAGTGAGCACAGAATTGTAGCATCAGGGAATGAGCAGCTTATTAAGGCTTCCCCCCTGCAGAATCATTTATTAAAACTATTTCCAGAATGGATACATTTTCAGAATTCCCCTGCTCAACTCTCCCCACAGAAGGCCCTGTGATAAAAGAAGGTAGAGATGCCCTGCTCCACAGACAGGCTGGTACTGGGTAAAAGGTGTACACGTGCTTGGCAGCCCTCAGGAGAATCAGATCGTTGTTTATTCTCTCATTTTCCTTCGCCTCCAAAGATGTGGATTCTCACCTATGTACTTGAAAAGAAACTGCAGATTCCAATCAAGACGCTGTAAGTTAAGACCCTGAAGTGCTCCTCTCTACTCCAAACCCATAGTTGAGGATAGGTAAAATATGAAAAGAGGAGCCCAAAATAGCTTTGCCAATTCAAAAACAAGACAAGTATCTCCCTGGACCAAAAATAGAACAGATATGCAAAGCAATAAGCAAAGTTGAAGCTACAAGGCCTTAGGTCTGGAAGCAGGCAATAGCAGGTACGAGCTCAGTTCTGGTGGTTTACAGGGAATAAGAATGCCTCCTGTAAGAAAGGTAAGTGGAGTCAACATTAAAGTTTAAAGCCGGGGAATGCAGTGAGGCTCTCTTGCATGAAAAAGAGGCCAAAAATCAGGGCTGATGACCTGTTCCCTTGGGCTAAATATTTACAGGAAGCTGTGGGCCTGAAAAGCTGGAAGACAAACAGAGCCATGGCCTCACATCCCGGTGCAGAGTCAAGACGCCCACCATCCAGGTAACCAGATGCGCAGGAGCCTCGACCTCACTGAGGCACCAGAGGTCTGACTGCCGTTAAGTTCCGCTGTTCAGCTGGAGCCAGAGGGGTCTGCAGGGGGCAAAACTACCAGACATAAGGGAGCTAAAGCACAGACAGATAACGAAGATAAAGAAACAAAGCTAAAAAACTGTCTACTGAAAATGAGCCTGCCATACAAAATTCCAAAACACTTAGTGAAATCTAATGCTAGGAAGACGACCAACAGAAATCAGTCAGAACATGATTTTCCTCCAGTAGAATAAAACTTCATGGAACTAATACTTCCTTAGCACCTGACTTAAAGCAGCTGCAATTTCATAAACATGGAAAAAAAAATGCAAGGAGCTGAATGGGTTATCTCTGGGGAACAGGAGAGGGAAAGGTACTGATGTTTTCAACTGTGTTATAGTACTTTAACTTTTTAAGCTACATACATGTATCACTTTATTAATTATTAAAATAATATAAAATGTAAAAGCCTCTTTGCAAGAAATAATACCAATGGAGGATTACCTGAAGAATGTCCTTGATTTCCCCCACAGAGAGTAAATTTTATTCTTTGAATGAAGCAAACTATCAAAAAGATAAGATCTCAGATTACATAATTTTCCACCTTTCTTGTGTACTTGTTACTTCTCAAAGTTACAACTTGAGATTATGTCAATCAGCCACACTGAGGACTGTTGTACGAATGAGCTATTTCAGTCACCGTGGAAGTCTGGTCAGAGTACTCTGTGAGTGCCTCATGTCTGTGCACAAGAAAAACTGCTTTGGCTGAGGAATACATGCATGTACAATCTTACGTTACTGTGAATTTTGAAAGTAGTCTTTTAGCTTTGGCTGCTGGAAAATTTAGAGTGAATCTGAGATTTATTTCTAGCCGTTATATATCACTTCTTGGCCTTTGGCTAAGATTGAGAGTAGTACTTCTAGGTAGTATATAAAAGATCATATGACATGAATTCTGGGTGCTAACCTGCTTTCATCTTATTTCTTATCACTCTTATTCCAAAATATAAAATTTATTGCTGTTGTATTATATATACATACATGTATATATATACACACGTGTGTATATGTGTTTGTGTGCGTGTGTACATGTAAGTTACCTGAGGGTATAATTAAAGGAAGCTGGTAATTTTGAAAAAGAAAAGTAAGGAAACAAAGGCACATTGGATGTTGGGTTCATGGCTTTGGAGGACCCTGAATGCCAAGCTAAGAGTCTGAAATTTCTTCTGAACACTAAAGGTAACATGGCCGGGCGTGGTGGCTCATGCCTGTAACCCTAGCGCTTTGGGAGGCTGAGGCGGGAGGACTGCCTGAGCCTAAGAGTTTGAGGATGTAGTGAGCGATGATGTACCACTGCACTCTAGCCCAGGCAACAGAGCAAGACCCTGTCTCAAAAAAAAAAAAAAAAAAAAGATAATGCTTAATGCTTGATGAATTCTGAGCAAAGTTAACATGGAAACAGTGGTATCTGAGAAAGTTTACTCTACAATAGTATGTGGGATGAATGAAAGGAAAGAAATTGTGGCCCAGGTGAATAATGAGGGGCTATTTCAATAATCTAGGAGTGCGGCTTTGAATAGACTGATAGACATTATGGTGTTTGAAAAGAACTAAATATAACAGGCCTCAGGAAAGAAAAAGTGACATGGCTAGTAAATATAGACTTTTTTGCAACGAGGCATGTGACACCCATTGAAGCACACTATGTGCCAGTCACGAACTTACGGAAACAATTCCATTTGGTCTGTTCTGCTTCTACTGCCTTGGATTCTGACCTGAGCAAGCCACAAAGAACCCAAATCACTCCAAAATCTCCCTTGGAAAGTTTTATTTCTTCCAGAAATCAAGCTGCTGCTGATTACAAATGCCAACATAGCACATGCAAATTATGCTCACTATTAAAAGGGTTCCTGCCTTCCTGAAACATAATACCCTGCTAGTCCAGTAATATGCAGATGTAGGAATGTAAATTTTGCTTGATGCAGAAACCTGGTGAGATAAATTTTCTGTGTTCCAAGACAAGCAAAACAATAAGCTTAAAAACTTTAAATCCAGGAACTGCAGTAAAATTAATTTTGACTGAACTAATTTTTAATTTATAATCTTTTGGAAATGCACTCAGCCGAATCTACCTTGTATTATTTTTTCTAAGCAAATCACCAATACATAGATTTCAGAGGAATGTTTATATCACTAAACAGCACAAAATTTTCAGATAAATGGAAACTTAAAACTATAAGTGATAAGCTAATTGCAAACTAAATTTATATTCTCATCTAAGGATATGCCCTACTCTCTCCCACTAGGAAACATTTCATAGAAGTATAGGACAGTAGAGGTGGAAGGGTCCTTAAGGTTATCTAGCCTAATTCGGCCAGCTTTTGGAATGGAACTTACACCATTAGCTATCCAGGTTCTCAGGCCTTCAGACTTGGCCTGGAACTACACCATCGCCTCTGCTGGGTCTCCAGCTTGCCAACTGAACATCCTGGGACTTCACAACCTCCATGATCACATGAGCCAATTCTTTGTAATAAATCTCTCTCTCCACACGCCTGCTGGTTCTGTTTCTCTGCAAAACCCTAACTAAAATAGTGTTAAATAAACTTTTATCACAAGAAAGTAAATAAATTGACTACCCCAAAGCCATTTACACCCCTCTTCTCCCTGTCTTTCTCTTGTATAAAGACTGAAAAGCTAAAATATAGTTTCCTAGCCTCTTTTACGGCTAAGGATGGCCATATGACACCATTCTGAACAATAAAATGTTCAGCCATCCCTAGGAGGCCAGCCCTTTGCCAGGGACATGCCAATCAAAACCAATCAGATATCATCTTACCACAGTTAAAATAACATACCAAAAAGACAGAAAATAACAACTGCTGGTGAGGATGTGGAGAAAAGGGAACTCATAATCTTGGTGGAAATGTAAATTGGTATAACCACTATGGAAAACAGTGTGGAAGTTTCTTAAAAAAATTAAAAATAAAATTACCATAAGATCTGGCTATCCAACTACTGGGTATTATACAAAGGATAGGAAATCAGTACAGAGCAAAGGGACACCTGCGCCTCCATGTTTATTGCACCACTATTCACGACAGCTAAGACATGCGATGGACCTATATGGGAATCGACAGATAAATGGATAAAGAAATGTGGTACATACACACCATGGAATACTGTTCAGCCACAGAGAAAGAATGAAACCCTGTCCTTCATGGCAACATGGATGAGCCTGGAGGACATTATGTTAAGCAAAACAGGTGAGGCACAGAAAGATAAATACTGCATGTTCTCACTCAGACGTGGCAGCTAAAAAAAAATTGAGATCATGGAAGTAGAGAGTAGAATTGTGGGTATTAGAGGCTGGGAAGAGACGAAAGGACGGGAAGAGGAGGAATGAGTCTGGTGTTCTGTAGCACTGTAGGGTGAATATGGTTAACCATAATTTATTGAGTATTCTCAAAAAGCTAAAAAAGAGGATTTTGAATATTCACAACATAAAGAAATGATAAATGCTTGAGGTGATAGATATGGTAATTAACCTGATTTGCTCATTATACATTATGTACATACATGTATCGAAATATCATACTGTATCCCATAAATACATACAATTATTATGTGTCAACTAAAAATAAAAGGAAAGAAAGAACAGAGATAAAAAACAGATCAGTGGTTACCAGGAGCTGGGGATAGAGTGGTAGGATTGACTATAAAGGGATACGAGGGAACTTTTCTGGGTGATGGAACCATTCCATTAATACATGTTGTTTTTAACAGCAGTTTCATGACTGTATGTTAAAAATCACAGAACTGGTTTACTAAATGGGATGAATTTTTGGTATATAAATTATACTTCAATAAACCTTATTTAAAGAAAAAATTTAAAGAAATAAACTAGGTACAACTTGGTGTGTTTATTACAGAGCAATAGGTATTATTAACAATAATGTAATTCAACCGTTTTACTATATGCTCTAATAACACTCTGGCCTTCAACATTCTTTTAATTACATGATTAATGCCTACATTCCCATTAGACTCTAAGCTCCACAGATCCTTTACCTTTGGTTAAGTCTCAGCTTGGTGAGTGACAAAAGTACCACAAAATAAGATATATGCCACTCAATGTATTATTTTATTAACCTGTTTCCTGCCATGCCCTTTGGGGTAATGAAATAAAAACAGAGTTCTCTGAAAGATCTCTGAGATACTGCCTGGGCGGTGTTCCAATCTGGTTCCACACAACATACCTTGTCCTGGGTTTGGCATCGGAAACAGTCACACTCAAAGCAGTACTGGTCCCTGAGCTGCCTGCGGCGCTCCTCACTGGTCATCAGCATATCCAGGTAGCAGATGGTGAGCTGGGGAGGCCAGAGAGAAGGACATTTTATACGGCTGTTACGCTTATTT
The DNA here is from genome assembly GCA_963575035.1 of Avahi laniger. Classification (NCBI taxonomy): domain Eukaryota; kingdom Metazoa; phylum Chordata; class Mammalia; order Primates; family Indriidae; genus Avahi; species Avahi laniger. The sequence goes on from CAUYSK010065664.1 coordinate 9,437, forward strand.
TCTTTAACTGACAGTTATTATTATTGCTAATTATTAAATAAAACTTGCTTTTACTATATACCAAAAAGTATTAGAAAAGAAGTACCACTTACGGTCTCTCTCCCCAAATAATCACATGTCAAATTTTAATGTATTTCCTTTCAGCCTTTGTTATGTGTTGAGCACATGTATATCATATATTTATTTTAAAGAATTGGGCCCATCCCCTCTACACACTTTTGTACTTTACCTTTTCTTCACTAAATAGTAAAATACCAAGAGCTGTCATGTGTCTGGTATTACTAAGGTTTGGTAATAAATTCTATAATAATTGGGAATCAGAGAAGCCAAATTAATCCTGGCAATCAAATGGGTGGCAGATGATGCAGGCAGATTGCTCTTAAATTCTAACCAATTCTATAGCCGCCTCATGGAATTTAGGGTTATCCAAATTTGGTATCTTCGAAATTAGGAGAAAGGAGAAAGTTCTCTTACTTGCAGCTATGTAAAAAATGTGGAATGATTTTCAAATGGGGAGAGTTTGACATCACAGTGTAATTACTAATGGAGGCTCTTAAACTGATTTCTTTAGACCTTCTCAAACAGTAAATATTCCCTGTTTTGGATTGTGAAAGGTTATAAATGTGGATATATTTAAAGAATTCTTTAGGTTACCCTTTAGCTCTAAGAGCCCACTTTAAGTCACAGGTCTTTTGTGGGTTTTTTTTTTTTTTTTTTTTAAAGAGAGACTGAATCTTGCTCTGTCACCCAGGCTGGAATGCAGTGGTGTAATCATAGCTCACTATAACCTCATTCTGAGCTCAAAAGATCCTCTTGCCTCAGCCTTCTGAATGGCTGTGACTACAGACCCATGTCACCACACCTGGCTTTTTTTTAAGAGATGGGGTCTCACAATATTGCCCAGGCTGGTCTCCAACTCCTGATCTCAAGTGATCCTCCCACCTCAGCCTCCCAGAATGCTGGAATTACAGGCACGAGCCATCACGCCTGGCCTAAGTCATAGGTCTCTAGGCAACATCATGATGTTTAAACATTTTGTACTTAACTAGATTTCCTATGCACTGAAAGTCTAATTCAAAATACATAAAATAAAACTCCTGATTTCCCACCTCAGCATGTTCCGTCTTAGCTGGAGCCTTCCCACTCTCAGTTAGTAGTAACTCATATTTTGTGTTATCTAAGCTGAAATCTCAGAATCATCCTAAGTGTTTTTTGTTTTTTTTTTAGAGATGGGGGTCTTGCTATGTCAACCAGGCTGGAGTGCGGCGGTGCGATCACTGTATCCTCAAACTCCTGGACTCAAGCAATTCTCCTGCCTCAGCCCCCTGAGTATTTGGGACTACATGCATGTGCCACCATGCCAGGCTAATTTTTTAATTTTTGGTAGAGACAGGGTCTCGCTACATTGCCCAGGCTGGTCTTGAACTCCTGGCCTCGAGTGATCCTCTAGTGATCTCCTGCCTCAGCCTCTCAAAGTGCTGGGATTACAGGCATGAGCCACCACACTTCATCACAGGCAGTTAGAGAAGCAACGGCTTCACATAATCTGACTCTGTTCCCTCTCTGACTCATTTCCCACTCGCCCCTCATCCCCGCTGCTCCAGGCAGCCCGGCCTCCTTGCTAGCTCCACACGCACTCCCACCACCTCAAGGCCTGTGCACTGGCCTCTGCCTTTCCCCTAGCTCCACTATGGGGATCTCCCTCATTTCCTTGGAGTTCCAGTCAAAACTCACTTCCTCACTGCAGTCTAACCTGAGCACCCTATTTACAAAAACAACTCAATTCCCATCCCTCGCCAGCACTCACAATTCCTTCCCCTTTGCTAGTTTTTCTTTTTCTGTAAAACGTATCAGCTTGTACCATACTGTAGAAATTATTTATTTGCTCTTAAATGTGAAAATTATGGGAGTATGTGTGATAGGGGAGGAAGGGAATATTGTCTAAGAGAAGAATGAGGCAGGATTACCTATTGAAGGAGACGACAAAAACTCCCTAGAGCAAAAAACTCCATGTGGTTTTTCTTCACAGAAAGCGTCTCATGTCTACAAAGCACAATCTTACTTGTTTGGAATCATGGCAGGGCAGAGAAGGCCATCCTCTCTGACAGAAAATGAAGCCTGGGGAAGGCCTCACTAAAGCCGGAGGGGTAAGATGGGGTGGGAGGAGGCCTGGCCTCGCCAGCCAGATCTGTCAAATCCACCGCGGCCATCCCTAGGTTGACAGAAGCCACAGCCTGGCTCTCCACGATTCTTCACGTGTTAGGCAACTATGACATGCTGCTCCATGCACAGAAGCAGGAGTACCTACCCTTAAGAAATGTAGACAGTGATGTCACTGAATACCTACTACACGCTAGGCACCTGGCGAGGCATTGTGGAACAGTGAAAACCAGCAAAGGTCGTGGATTCAGGCAACGCTGAGATTTGCACCCGGATCTCTTGATTCAAGCCTGATGCTCTTTTCACAGTAACACAGCTGTTTCTCATACTTCTGGGGATGCTGGCGGAGAGGGCAGCTTCCTAAGGAGCTGCTGCACACCGTCAGCCCTGCAGTACTCAAGCCTGTGCTCGGCAACGTTCTGCGGCAACTGGGCTCCTTCAGCCGACACCACAGCCACTTTTTAATTCCCTGAATGTTTCTCTTTGCTTAATGATCTAAAGCCAGGGCTTCCTCTGAGGTGCAAAAGGCTGCTATACCAGGCAAGTTCCTTCTTTCTAGAGAACACTATGTTCCAAATTCCAAATACACAATTCCTAAGCACACTTTTTGAAACAGACTGTTAGTTAAGTTGGGGGCAGTATATACATTCATCTTATATTATCAGGCTCTCTGGGTCCCAGTTTCTTTATAGGAGGTGAGGTAGTAAAATGAGCCAATCTCCGTGTTCCCTCTTGGGTTAACTCTAGGACCCTAATTCTCAATCCAGCACGATGGCTCTTCATCATCAGACCCTGCTAGCAGGTCAGGTCAACCGGTAGTGGTTACTGGGTGATCAAGTGTGCCCAGCGTGGAGCCACTCTAAGGCTTGCCCCACCAAAGAATGTGCCTGACTAACTCGAGCCTTTATTACAAGGGCCCAAAACTCACAAGCGATCATGCCAGGCAGGGAATGGGCAGCAGGAGACTAGTTATTTCATTTAACCCCCATAAAGAGACTCTTAAAGCCTCCCCTGGTATCCTGTAACTGCCTGGAACCATTACCTGGACTATGCAACGGCTTTCTAACTGGACTCCCTGCCGCCTTCAGTGTACCTTTCATCTTCTAAACTGCTTTGAGAGGCATCCTCCTAAAACTCCCATCTGACCATGTCATTCATTTCCCTACATGAAGACTTTGGATGGTTTCTCATTGCCTATGAAGAAAGGCACAGAAGGCTTTTCCCACAGATTTTCTACCTGCCTTTCCAGCCTCAAGCTCTCTCCCTAAACTCCGACCTGTCACAGTTACATCCACTGCTCCACCTCTGAAACAAGCCACCACCCCAGCATGTGTCTGGGCACCGCTGCCTATGCTGGCCAGGGTCCTTCCTCCACACTCAGTTAAGAGCGAGCTTGTCCTTCCAGCTTGGCTCGGATACGCCTCTTCCAATGAGGACTGTCATGTTCCCTCAGAGAATGTGACCCATTTTTCCTTTTGTGCCTCTTTTATGCCACTGAAGTTGCAAAATACACTGTATCAAAGCTGAGGGCCTCAATGGCAAAACTATTTTTTATTCGTATTTTTGGAAAAAAAAGCCCGATTACTAACTGGTAATGACAGCTAAGACCATTTTATCAGCCTAAGATAAAAACCTTTATTAAAGACTCATTGACTCATCAGTTGTAATGGAATATCTGCTCATTAAATGTAGGGCTCAGTTAGCGGGAACATATATATGAAACTTGGTCATTGATCAGTTGATGCTTTAATGGCACAGAACAGAATTGCATTAAAATATTAATGCCACTGACCATTGCTTTGCCATTTTAATTCAGCTCTTACAGAAAATACAGTAAATCACTCCCAACTTAGAGCAATATGAAATAGATTTTCTGGATCTTGAATATGTTGCTTACATTAAAATCTCAAGGCAAAATGAACCTCTTTTCCATGAAACCATCTTTTCATTATCTGCAACTCAGTGGGTAATAAGACCAAATTAAAATTAGACCTTGTTTTCATTTCTGGAATTACACTGTCACAGTTACAAATTTTTCTACTAAAACTAACTCTGAACTGAGAAGAGACTTTCAAAACTCTCACTGCATTTTAAAGTCAAAGCTGAGTGTCATTCTTGTCTCTATGTCTCACAAATCCTGCTAATTTTAGCTTCTAAATATTATATTCTTCAGATCCTCCATCACATGCCACCACCTGACCCTCCCCTGACTTCGGGCTGCCGTTGTCACTTCTTGCCTGGATTATTACGTCACCCCAACCTTGCTACACACAGAAAAACCTGGTTGTGCAGTTCCTTTGCTTAAATCCCTCAGTGATGTCCCATTGCCTGGCCTTCTCCCTTCCACAAATACTGAGTGCCTCCTACGTAACAGACGGTGCCGGGGAACCTTCAGGTGGACTGAGCTCTGTAATAAGGCCCCCGGGGGTTTGTCGGTCTGGTCCCTACACATTCCTTTATCAGTTGGTCACATCTAAATTCTCCAGTCTACTGAGGAGAGCTGCTTCTTGCTCACTGAACTCACCAATCTGTCCCTGGCCTCTGTGTCGGTATCTATCATGCCTTCCCCTGCCTCACTCAACTCTCTCTGGATCCGTTCAGAGTCTCCAAGTCACTCCTCTGGAAGCTTCTTCACAGCTTCCCAACCATGCCCTTACTAACCACATGGGTGCCCCTGCTCTGAATTTCCATAAAGCCCGGTTCACGTTTATACCACTGTGCTCCTCATATTCTACTAAATATTATCGTTTTCTGCTCTCTGTCAGTTTCCTCAACTATATCCTGAACTGCTGAAGGCAGGACTGGGTCTTGTTAATCTCTGTATTCCTCAAAGTTTCTGGAGCAGCTACCCAGGCTCCTGCTACCCAGTAAGCAGGCAGTGATTCTATTAACGGCTTAGCAAATATGATGACTGAGACAAGAAACAGACTGTCCTCCGTCCCCAAACACATTAGATTAAAACTGACATTAGGGATACTGATACGTTCAATTTATGTAAATCATATTTCTCCCAATTGATATGGCTCCAGAGAAAGCTGGCAGCAAAAGGCGGTATTTATAACAGCAACAAGTTCTTTTAACCAGGGGTTCCCATGAGGATGGCCGGGACTATCCAGCCTTCTTCCCTGATCCATGTTTTATAAGACTATCTGACCATCAAATGCATTTCATAGCTTCACACGACTCTGAAGGGGCTGCCATCAGCAATCTAGTCAAGTGAGCCATGACTCAAACGATACTGCAAACATTTCTCTGCAGGGGGTGGTGGATGAGGAGACAAAAAACCAAAACCAAAAAAAATAAAAAGGCCCCATAACTCAGCATTATGATGGAAATCCTTACACAGCTAAATGTTATAAACTAGCAAAAGTGCCACTTTGAAGGGAAATGGTCCAAAGATGGTCCAAAGGATGGATTTATGTGAAGAGGAACAAAGGGTAAGAAATTTCCATGGTAACGCCTATTATTGTGGAACCTTGTGCAATTTTCCTGCTCTCCCTGCGTGAGGTTTGAAATGTACCCATCTCAAACTGGCAATGGGTTGGCCTTCATATTCTTTTCTTTCCAGGGGCCATGAGGCACATCTGAGGATTGCTGGTAGTTTAAAATGGCTTTAAGAGTCTACTCCACGTCTTCTTTTCATCTTTAACAGGTCTCATGCATTCACTCAACAAATATAGACTGAGGATCTTCTGTTACAGGCATGGTCCATCTTCCCTCATGGAGCCTATAGGCTGGTGCTCACACTGCAAGTAGCCCATCTTAAAACTGTCATTGACCTAATGAGCACAAAGCCAAATGCAAAGGTGATGCTATGATGCTATTTAAATAAAGCTATAATTTGCACAATAAAGAGGAATTACCCCACTTACTCAATGCCTCAAAATGTCTTTGCTCTTGGTGCTTCCTCTCCCCTACCTCTACCCCAAAGGGTCAGTTTTAAATGTACAGGAGGTATTTTAGGTGTTAGGGGTGGCTACAGGCAGAGATGAGGGACACAAGGCTTTATCAATGATCCAGCAGTCTCACACGGAGAACTCTTCCATCCAGAACGCCAATAGTGTCCCCACTGAGAAACACCGCTGGTCTTTACAGTATGCCCAATTTAACAGTCACTTAAACAAAGAGTCACCAAATGTCTCCTGGGTGCAAGGCAAAGTGCCAGCAGACACAGAAATATGGCACAATTGTCTATCCTCATGAAGCTCATAGTTGAAAACAGAAGTCACCAAAAGAGACAGAGTAAGTGCCAAAGATATATTAATAACCACTATAAGGCAGATATCAGAGGGAAAGGTCCTTTAATGTGGAAAATCAGGAAAGGCTTTATAGAAGAGACGGTGTCTGAAAGGGTGTCATAGTTCATTTCTGTTATTATAATAGAATACCACAGACTGGGTAGTTCACAAAGAAAAGAAATGTATTTCTCACAGTTATGGAAGCTGGGAAGCATGACACCAAGAACATGGCGCCAGCATCCGGTTGGGGTGGGGGGCGGTTCTTGCTGCATCATAACACGGCAGAGGGCTTCACGTGGTGACAGGGCAAGCACATGCCAGCTCAGGTCTCTCTTCTTCTTCTTAGAAAGCCACCAGTCCCACTGTGGGGACGCACCCTGATGATCTTACCTAATTCTGATTACCAAGGCATCTTTCTTTGGAGGTGTTCTTTACCCACCTCTAAATACCATCAACATAAGAATTTAGTGATTAAGTTTCCAATACATGATATTTGGGGGACGCAGTCAAACCAAAGCAAAGGGCCTTGAAGGGCATAAAATATTAAGACAGGTAGAAACAGGGGGCAGAGACAGGAAGGAGAACTAATCAGAGGAAATGTCATTCATCAAGACCTATATAATGGAATGGAAAAATTTTTATTTTCTTAAGCTGGTATAAGAAGGATTTATGGAAAGAATTCTCTTTTTCTTGAGAAGATGCCTTGGTAAGTATAATAGAGGAAAATATCTGAGTCTGAAGGGCCTTACACTAGGCAGAAATGTTTTGTATTAAGCAAGAGGAAAGATTTGCTTGTTGGTCCAGATATGGAAAAATAAAGACATAAAAAAGTGAAATAAGCACTAAGATAATGTGTTTTCTCAAATAAATAAAAACCAACCAGGCAGAATAATTGGCAACCAAGCCCAGAAAACAAGATACAAGAAAGTTTTTTTGTTGTTTTTGAAAACTTCAACCATTTCTAATAGTTTTTCTGTCTGCTTTGTCAAGTTGGTTGTTTTTTTTTAATTTACTAAAACATCATCATCATCAACAATAGCCCCTACCCTTCAGCAAACTAATATTGCTGAAAATAGATAGTGGTTCCCTTTCTTATGCGATCATATACGGTCCCAAGAAAAAAAGTCTAAATTTTTCATGTCATTAATTTAATATCCCAGCATATGTAGGACACTGGTCCTAAAAGCTGGAAATTCAGAAAGTGGCTGTGCAAGAAGTGGTTCATTCAGTTGAAAATCAGTTTGGAGGGAGTCCTGTCAAAGCCAAATCCCTATCTACATAAGATACGGTACCTCTGAGTTCAGGTTTTATTGGCTGAGTGCTGCATAAATGCAATAAAAGCTTATGATACTGTTTTTCTTGCAATAAATATCCACTTTACCAAATTGGAAGGTAGAAGGCAACTGAGTTCTAGAAAGTGTAAAAATCCGTAACTCAGAACTTAGCACAGGCAGTAACTGAGCAAACCCCATGCAGGCTTGGTTTAAGCAGCCCTGGAGCAGCCCATTTGCAGCTGTCTTGTGAGACCTCAGCCTTCTGTTACGGTTCCTCATCAAAAGATGCCGGGTAAGCTGCCTGTAAAACTGGGAGGGTCAAGGCCAACTTGCTGCTGGAGGTCACACTCCATTGTCCTCTATTTCTTTTGCATCTTTGTTTAAATGATCACCCAGAAATGCTGACAGATTTGTAAAGGCCCCAATATAGCCTGAAAGAGTAAAGGAAAGCTGTTTGCTTTACTAACACAAAGTAAAAAAGTGTAATTACCTTCGAAATGCAATTAGTGGCCTTGGGAGTAAATAAGCCTTGGGGCTCGCAGTCCCAAGCTCGCTACCCTCCCTGCCCACGGAACGCTGACCACTTGCAGGGGTACGACGGGCTGTCGGGCGGTTGCCACGGAGGAGATTCAATGACTCCCATGCATGTGCGTACAACATGCGCCCTCTGTCACACACACAAACACCTCTCACACACGTAAAATAGGAACCGTTATCATCTAGAAGTATGGTGGCAAAAAAAAAAAAATTAGTCCACATATAATTTGGGAGAAGTAACAATTAGTTGCTGGGTAGAGGCGACTATACCACGTATCTTCTCACGGGCAGAAGGACAACTGAAAGCTGCCCCTCAGGCACAGCTGGCTCTATAGATGGGCCATGCTGAGAGGGTCTTTGATGGGAAAGGGGGCCATTCGGGGGGCAGTGTGAGTTTCCTTACCTCCTCTCCCACCTCGACGTCGCGGACAGCGCGCAGCAAGAGGTGGGGCCCGTTAAACACAATCGAACAGTTGGGGTCACAGCTGTGATTGAGCAAAGACATACTGGAGAGAAAAAAACAAGGGAGACCATAATGGCTCAGCACACAAAGTCAAACAGCTAAATTTAATAAATGTAATGAGCAACAGACACCTTAGGTTGGCAGGCAGCTGCAGGTGGCACTAGGGATTCAGCACTCAGGGTGCAATCACAGAAATGTCACCAGTCCCACTTCCTATGAAGTGCAGCTCCCCAAGATGGAGGCTAATTAGGGAATTTGTTAATAAAAACATTTTCTGGGTCCTTTTTGAGGGTAGGGATAGGGAGGTAGTTAACTCGTTAGACACCAGCCAACATGAAGATGGGGTACGGGGGGAAACTGACCTGCAAGGAAATGATCTCTGAGATAAAGGGATGCAGCAACCAAAATACCACTGACCCTTCCCACGCAGGCCCTCATCTGCTGAGCTCCTCTGGAGGAAGTGCTGCCTCTGCTAGAACATCCCCACTGAAGGGTAATTGGGAGTATGTCCCCTTAGACGCAGAGCTGGGGGTATCTTGCTAACTAGATCCTGATGCGTTTCGGGCCATGGTCTAGTCTTTTTATTACCTTGGAGGTACATGTGTTACCATCTGAAAAATGGAATAGTTTTAAGCTGCTACCATAAATTGACAATAATTAGAGTGAACACTTACTATGTAGAGTGAACACTTTCTTGTACTTGAGGATGTTTATTAAATTTAATCATCATAACAATCTTATGAGGATCATTTATAGGTGAAGAGACTGACATATAGAAATTAAATTACTTGCCCAAGGACAAGGACACACAACTAGTCAGTGGTGACTGCCTCCAAACCAGGTGGCCTGAATTCAGAGCCCACACTCTGAACAATTCTGTTACTGCTTTTTGAGAAGCACTATCAATAGACCTGATCTACAGCTAATGACACCTATGAGAATAAAAAAAACTGAATTCTCAGATTCACATTTAATTATAAGAAAGTCTAACTTTGTATTTGGACCCTTATGGCACACAAACAAAATGAAACTAGAAGTGACCGTAGTACTTGTGGAAAAACAGTCTAGTAGCTCAGTGATAAGGGTCCCCTCAGTGATAGCTGGGGAGAGAGCACTTGAGAGGGACAAACACTGAAAGTTTTCTTGCCTCCTTGAGGGACAGAGCTCAGAGGAGGCTAACTCAAAAGACAAAATGAAACCAACTGGTGCAGTATGACCAATCTGGTGAAATAATCACGTGCTTCAGCCTAAGAGGTCGAGGGATAAGACCAGGGCAGGGGTCAAGTGAGTAACCAAATCTCAGCCTGATGGTTAATCATTGCACCCATAATCCTCAACTTCTTACTGTGAAGTCGCTCTGAGAACAAGAATTTAGGTCTAAGGTCTGCCTCTTTCTTAATACCACAGCATATAATGTGGGGTTATAAAACTGTTTTCTTTAAACTTAACATTTTCCATTTTCTTGTAATTTATCACTAAGTTTCCAGGTAGGCTCTTGAACCAGCTGTTGCAGTTGCCTTTCTAACTACCTCTGAAGGGCTGGGATTTGGGCAGGAATTAAAGTTGTGTCTTCCAGTAAATGAAATACTGTCCACCATACCTGGGGTATAAGCCAACACCAACTTCCTGCATTTCTGCATTACAGATGGTGAAAGAGTTGCAGATCACCTGTAAAAACAAGGGAGAGACAATCAGTATCACTAGAGTCTCTTAGGAAACTCTGCAGGTGAAAGAATAAAAATGTTCAAAATAAAACATAAGAGCCCTTTAATAGTTCCTTTGGAAAGATCCAGGCCAAACACTGACACTCTTTGATTTACAAAAGAATTTATCTGGAACATACTCCCCTTAAGAACTTCAGGTGTTTAAGTGCAGAAATATCAGCATCCTGGGGAAAAACAAAAACAAAAACACCAAAACAGGCTTAAGCCAGCACAGGAGCTATTAAGTTCAATCTAAGCATCCCCTGACCCCCAAAGTTATACCGTTACATGAAATGCTCAAAACTCAGAATACGAATAAACTATTTATTGAAAACTAGAATCCTACACTATCATGATTTTTCACTCACACTGCCTATAGTTTCCAAATGCCACTGTTTATCTATTCAGTAAGAGCAGCCTGACTTTTTTTTATTACAAAGAGTGAAGTATACCCTGAGTGAGTTTGTGATCCAAGTTGATGGCAGACCACAAGGCACACAGGAAGTCATTCAGTCAAGCCATGGCATTGACTAGGCACATGGGACCCATCACTCAGTATATGGCACAGTCCTATACCCTATAGGGGGTGCGGTGGGGAAAAGGAAATTTAAAAATGCAATCACTGTGCTCACTCAAGGAACTTAAAAACCTCATTTTTGGAATAAGGTTAATGTATGAGAGACCACATAGAATCACGGAAAGGGCAGTGGACTTGGAATCAGAAACTCTAGGTCCTAGCCACACATCACTGTCTCAGATGGATATTGGGGAAAGAACAATGAAGAAAAAAACCAAAGTCCCTGACTTCATGGAGCTTAAGTTGTAGTTGGAGAAACAGATTTTTAAAAACTTCAATGATAAAAAAAGTCCCATGTGGATAAGTGCTAAGGAGAGAAATAAGGTAAAATAAAGGCACAGAGGGAAAAGTAGTCAGGAAAGTTCGTTAGTATAAGTTGATACGAAAGCAATGACCTGAAGGGATTGTGGAAATGAACACCTGTATACACGGGTGGTGAAGGTTCATGTCAGGAGAAAGAGCAAGTGCAAAGGGCCGCAGGCAGGGAGGCTCTTGGTTACAGAGGAACGGCAAGAAGGCTGGTTTGGCCAAAGCAGAATGGGTAAGAAAAGCAGAATGACATCAGAGATGCAGAGGCAGCAAGATCACATAGGGCCTCACAGCCATGTTTTAATTTTATCCTGAATGAGGCAGAAAGTCACTGGATTCTGAGCCAAGGAGGGAATGGATCTGACTTCTGTTTTAAAAGGATCGCTCTAGCTGTCGTGTAGAGAATGAGCTACCAAAAGGCAAGACTGGAAGTAGAGAAAGCAGGCAAGAATCACTTGCTACAGCTCCGGTGAGAGATGCTGGTGGCAGCAGAAGGGACAACGGGGCAGTACTGCCAACAGGACTTACTGAACGACTGCTTAACGGGGAAGGAAAAGAGTTAAGGGTAACACTTGCGTTTTTGGCCTGAACAAGTGGAAGATTATAGTTGCCATTTATTAAGACGAGGAAGAAGGTAAAAGGAACAGGTCTGGCTGCAGGGAGCTGGGAGGAAGACCAATAGTTCTGTTTTAGTTATGTTAAACTTGAAATGGCCTATTAGACATCCCAGCCAAGACTAAGAATGAGCAATTGGAGTTCAGGGGAGCAGTTAAGGCTGGAGATATAAATTTAGGATGAAACATGACAAAGCCCATTAAAAAAAAAGGAGAAGAGGCCGCTACAGACTTGAAAGAAACCAGTGATTACAAATGGATGCTGACTTGTTATAAATTTTCTATAAAGGAAGAAGCAGTGACAACAAATTCCTCTAAATCAGGTTTATATGAAAGAACACAGATTCAGTCCTTTGAGATTCTTCCACTGCTCCCCTAACAGCTCTTACATGAAATCTAGTGCAACCTACCATGGTTTAGCACTTTTTCCTCCAAAAGTCTGATAAAACTGCAGTTTCAAATCAGGAAGTAAACTGGTGTGAATACTCATATTTTAAATAAATACTAGTTAAGTTGTTTTAGGGCATCCATTTTGCATTAAGCTGCAATAGTATATTATCTCTATATATTAATATTTATAATAAAGTGGATGGTAAAAATATAGGATAAAAAAATCCCGTGTTTTTGTCTTCAAATTTTAAACATTTCAAAATGCATATAAATTTTGGGGAGGGGTTATAAATTCTAACACATATTTTAAAGTGTAATCAGAATTTTGGTTTAATCCACTAACAAAAAACCAGGTCGAACAGATCTAATTAGCTAACTATTGGATCAAACTAAAATAGTTTTTTCCTAAACTATGAAGCAAATTAAAGGGTTTTCCAAAATAGGTTTATTCTGATGGAATTTTTAAGAAGGAAGAGCTAACAAGGAAATGTCAACTTGGTTGTCTCTTCCTCTGGGAAATGCTTCCTGATCCCTAAACTTAGCAGCATTTATCACACGGAATCATTATTTACCCATTTGCTTGTCATATCACACGCAATGACACTGTAGAATACTCAGAGGGCCAAGATAGCGTTTCATTTATCACCATATTCCTCTGCCTAGCATGATGCCTGGCACACAGAAGGTACCAGTAAGTGTATTTCTAATAAACGGATGGCGGCATGGGTGTGGTCCCCAGTATCTGGATAATACTTCATTATCCAGAAAAGGGTCAGGGAAGACGTCAGAAACAAATCATAGGTCCCAGATGGATCTGGAGGAAGAGAGATGGACGTAGTCTGCGCCATGAAAAGTAATGGGACGAGTTAGTCTTCCATCTCCCTTGTCCTTAGGCACCCCATCTTTACATATCCCTGCTCATCTTTCTCTGCCCATTCTTTTTCTCCAGTCTAGCTCATTTTTTGTTTTATCTTCTATTCTACTAGACCAGTGGATGGGATAACAGTCTTATCCATCAGAAGAGCACAAGGACTTGTTTGATTCTCTGCTTGATACCAGGGGCCTGATATACTGGGCACAAAATAAATATTTGCTGAATGAATGAATGACAGACCTCATGTTTCTCTCCTTTTACACTTCTCTTGCATCTTCTCCTTTTATTCTTTACTTTCCTCCTTTCTTTTCCTTTTCTTGTTTTCACTATTATCCATCTGTCACTCTCCTCTCTCAATTGTGACCCACTTCACGACATAAGTACGGTGTTTTTAAATTCCATTTAAAAATTCCAGACAAGGTCTTCATCTGTATTATCCTGAGAGTTATACTAGTCTTCCTGAGCTAGTGAATAGAAAGTTTAGTTTTTTGTCTTCTCTCATTTTTATTAAAAATGTTGGTTCCATTCAGCATTATATTAGGAAGAATTTTGCAGAAAGTATTTCTGACATATACAACTGATAGCAATAGTGGATATGAGTTAGCTCTTAGGTTTTTTTCTTTTTTAAATGAAAGAACAGGCAGACAATGTGTCTGTGTATACTCAAGCGATAATTTGAAAGCAATTTCTCTTTATACCAAGAACTAAAAGAATGAAAAATAAAGCCCAGAAATGAAAGTTTAAACATTCTTCAAAGTATTGTTTTTGTACAGACAATTTTCATAGGAAACTGTACAGGTTAAATAATTAATGGATGAATACTTCACACAAAGATTCATTTAGAGAAGCATATCAGTGGGATTATTTCCACAAAAATAAAAGCAATTAGATTAAAGAATTCTTTCTTTCTAAAAATAAAGCTTGAGTATTACTTTAAAAATATTTCCCTTGGCTTGAAACTAAAAAATATATTACAATTATCTAATAATTCAATATAAAGTTATGTTAATTCTTCATAATTCTTCCTTTAAAGTAACTGGAATACTTCATAATATAACACTATAGCCTTTCTAGATAACAAAAATCTAATGAGGTAGTACTAGTGGTCATTGAACCTCTATATTTTATAAAAATAACCACAGTGAAATTAAAAATAATCTATGAACCAAATTCTCATGTCATCTATTCCGCATTCTAGATCCAGAATCTGACATTTGTGTTCCGAGGTTAAAAATTCCTTTGTAGAATAGACACAAATAGCAAGCAATAACAAAACACAAAGTGAATACCTCAGAGACATATATACTCATTTTATACATCACATGTTCAAATTTCAAATTTTTCCTCAGATTTTCAGCACTAGAACTTTTTTTTATTATAGCAGCAGAAAAATTGAGATGTTTGAGACACAAAGGAATCGCCACCATACCACTACTTATATTGGCAAGGCTGAATAGCCGTAAGAAAACTCACAGCAATCAGAACTGAGTTAATTTCTACATTATAACAGAAGAATTCACCCACTTCCCAGCCCTCTTCCCCCAATTACTGACTTTTACATCACCTACTTCAAATAATACCTTCAATTTCAAAAAATATATGTATAAATTTAAAAACACATTTAAACAGGAACTCAGTTTCTGAAGACAAATATAAAGTGCTTTCCTCAAAAACCATTTCCATCTTTTTTATAACTTCTCTCTTTAAAGAATGAGTAGAATATTTGGCACAGAGGATTTCAGACATATGGAATTTACTAATTAAAAGGACTAAAGGTGAATTTTCAAAAGGGAGCCTACTGCACTTGGTTTTATTAAACTCTGTGGGTAGAAGGAACGGAAGTAAGAAGAGCTGGTGGTATGAAAACCAAAAGCAGAGGTTTTCATACAAAATAGTTGCCTCCTCCCCCCCTGTTCCTAGAACTAATAATTCTCTAACTTTAAAAGCACAGTATTTTAGTCAGGGTATATTTTTCTCCATCCACAGAATATGACATTTTATTAAATACAGATCTATTTCAGGTCTCATAAACCTTAAAGGGATTTGAAATTTTATCTCCTGTCCCTCCTGTGTGGCCAATATTCACCCATCTTTCAGGACTCAATACAGGCCTTTCCTACGCCACTCCCTCTTTTGGTCAAACATTTAGGATCTTTGGCTAGCCCTAAGGATAAAGGGTTTGCAATCTCCAAACCAGAATAACAATGGGAGGGAACCAATCTGGGGAAGGAGGTCAGCCCAGGAGAGAAGAAGCTGCATTTCCCAAATGATGGTTCACAAATTCCAGGATTCACAGAAATGTTTCCAGAAGGTTTACAACAGTCAGGGTGGTTTTGGCATATGTTTCAACTTTAAAAAAATCAATAACTAGAACAATTACTGCACTACATTTTCCCTTTATCGAGAAGTTGCTGGAGTGCCTCCATGTCTTATCAGTGAGCACGCTTTAAGGTAGAAACAAAGGACTAAAGCTCATGACTCAGTCCTTGAGCTGTGTCTTTGCTTTACTGCTAGCCTTGTGGCAGTTTGACATTACTGAGTTTTTCATTGTTCCTTAGTCATATGCTATTTCATTTGCAAACCTAATGGACTACTGGTTAAACACAGAAATCAAGTAGTAAATAGGACCCCAAAAGCACAGGAAACAAAAGCAAAAATAGACAAATGGGACTGCATCAAACTTAAAAGCTTCTGCACAGGAAAGGAAACAATTAACAGAGTGAAGAAATAACCCACAGAGTAGGAGAAATATTTGCAAACCATACATCTGATAAGTGGTTAATATCCAAAATATATAAAAAACACAAACAGCACAACAGCAAGAAAACAAATAACCCAATTAAAAAATAGGCAAAGAACTTGAATAGACATTTCTCAAAAGACATACAAATGGCCAAAAGGTTCATAAAAAAATGAACAACATCACTAATCATCAGGGAAATGCAAATCAAAACCACAATGAGATACCACCCATACCTGTTAGAATGTCTAATATCAAAAAGGCAAAAGATAAATACTGGTGAAGATGTGGAAAAAAGGGATCCCTTGCTAATGCCATTTGGGGGAATGTAAGTTAGTATAGCCATTATGAAAAATGGTATGGAAGTTCCTTAAAAAATATAAAATGCACTGCCATATAATCAAGCAATCCTACTTCTGGTTATATATCCAACATAATTGAAATAAGGGATATCTGCACTCTTATGTTCATTGCAGCATTTTTCATAATAGCTATTATATCAACCTAAGCATCCATTAACAGATGAATGGATAAAGAAAATGTAGTATATATGCATAATAGAATACTAGTTGGCCTTTAAAAAGAAGGAAATGCTTTCATTTGCAACAACATGGGTGAACCTGGAAGACATTATGCTAAGTAAACTAATAATCCAGGCACAGAAAGATATACCACAAGAATTCATTTATATGTAGAATCTGAAAAAGTCAAACTCTTGGTAGTAGGGTAGTTACCAAAGGCTTTGGGTCGGGGGCAGGGGAGTGGAATGGGGAGATATTGGTCAAAGGGTACAAAGTTTCAGTGAAACAGGAGGAATAAGTTCTTGAAATCGATTGCACAGCATGGTAACTACAATTAATAACAGTGTATTGTATATTTCAAAGTTTCTGAGAGCAAATTTCAAATGTCTCACCATAAACAATGCTAAGTGAGGTAAGGGCTGTGCTAATTAGCTTGATTTAATCATTCCACATTGCATACATATATCAAAACATCACACTCTACTCCATAAATATGTACAATTACTTGTCGATTTAAAATTCAAAAAATTTTTTAGCAAGACACAAAGCAAGGATGTCGAAAACAAGTTAAGGAGGAACATTGAAAATGTTAATTCTATAAATTTATCTCAAGATACATCATATGATGACTTGCTGAGTAGAAATTCTTATATAGCACCTCAAGACATCTCTAATATTTAAAAAATGTTAGAAACATAATGCATAATTTTATTTTTAGCAGATGGCATGAAGACTATTAAAGTCTCCAGTGTATTATTTGAAAAGTGCTTGTATGCAGTTACCTGAAACCTCTCTCTTAGCTCATGATTTAGAAAACAAACATGGAAATTATAACATATAATCTAGCTGGTTTCTTAAAGATTAAATTATAAGAATGTTAAACATCAGGTCATGAACACAGGATGCCATCTTAGCAAAAATATTTCATTTAAAATTTTATGTTAATAATGCTTTTCTTGTACAAAACTAATTTAAAGCACGTTAAACCATGTATACCACTTGTTAAATGAAAAATTTAAAACTGTCTTTATATACTGTGAATATTAAAGATTTTACAAATTCACTTTATAATATAAGCCAAGTAACAAATAATCTTACTTAAGAAAACATCTTTACTCATCTCATACAACAACAAACTTGGAAATGTGTCTTCCTAAACCTTGGTATATTCGACTGTTTCCACAGCCGCAATAGTGTACGTCACACTTCAAGCTCCGGCCACAACTAAGTCTGCAGTGCACACTACACATACAAAAAACTCAGCAATGATTTGCCATGGCTGAAATTACTATTGAGGCCAATATCATAAGTAAGAGCAATCACAAAATTGTGCTTTCTATTTTACGTCTTTCCCACAAACAGCCAAATGTTAGCAAATGAAGCCCCTTTAGGTAACATATTTGCTTTCTAAAACGCATACACATTTTAAATTTCTAAAGGCTTTACTCACAACAGAACTTACTACACTTTAAACGACTGCCCTTGATAACAGTGACCAAAACAGGAATGATATTCACAAATTTGTCCACTGTTCTTTCCCTGAGGCTATTACCTGGTATTTCACCTCCTTCAAGTCACCTCATGAAAAAAGCACTTACTACAGGTGTCTGTCAAATATATATATAAAAGTATAAAGCTCGGTAATATAATTTTCATTGTTTAATTTTCCTCCCACATCCTCAGGCTCAGAACTACTATTAGATTCTTAAATAATTTATTATAAGACATTGTTGTAAGTTTCTATAGCTCTGCTGCCTTTTCTGTTATAAATTCCATTTAGATGTGCCCCTATCCAAAAAGTTTATCACAATGAACTGAACTTTCTCCCATGTATCACACTTAAAGATTCTTTTGTTCAATTTAAATCTCCAAAAATGTTCTCATACACAATAATCTAGTTTCATTATTGTCTTTCCACATAAGTGGTGCAGAAATCCACCCCCGGGTGGTGCCAGTATTCTTCACTGTAATTTGTCTTAGTTCCAGTACTAATTTTCTGGAAATGAAGTATACTAGGTGGTATGTATCACCTTATGGAGGCTGACCTGAATATAGCAAAGTGTGGCCCAAATCATCTGTGTTTTTCCATCAAATTAATGGAGAAAGAACAACAGAAAAATGTTCCATGTGAAAGATAAGACTGAACACTAACCAACTGCTTCTTGTAATCCTCAAATGAAAGATAAATTCAAGTGTGTGCTGAAGTTACTTTCACTGTGTAGAAATTAAGGTGAGTATTCTCTCCAAGAGAAATTTTGGCAGGCAAGGGTTTATTATACTGATCATGCTTGACGTCTCAGAGAGTGAAACTCAGAAGCATGTATTTCACATTATAGCATGTGAAGTGTACATGATTCATATTCAAGCTACATGGATCTGCATGAAGGTATTTTTGGAGATGAGTACTTAGGGTTGTTTCTGGTATGCAGGAGCAGTAGATAGGGAGCACGTCAGTGGGCCAATCCTTCTGTGGTTGCCCATGCATAACTGATTCCTAAACACTGCCCAATTACGTGGTGGGCAAGAGCCAGGGAAGAAAGGACATGGGTCAGGCTGGAGAGAGTCACAACTTTAATTATGTGGTCCAGAGGTTGTAAGAAATTAGGTTTTGACATCAAATGGAACAGAATAGAGAACCAGGATATAAAACCACTACCTACACAACTAACTGATCTTCAACAAAACAGACAACAAAATACAATGGGGAAAGGAAGCCCTATATGACAAATGGTGCTGGGAAAATTGGACAGCCACATGCAGAAGAAAGAAATAAGATCCCTATCTCTTGCCATAAGCAAAAATCAATTCAAGATGGATGAAAGACTTAAATGTAAGGCATGAAACCATAAAAATTCTACAAGAAA
>CAUYSK010065668.1:0-22691 GCA_963575035.1 Avahi laniger
GGGACTACAGGCATGCGCCACCATGCCTGGCTAATTTTTTCTATATATTTTTAGTTGTCCGATTCATTTCTTTCTATTTTTAGTAGAGACAGGGTCTCGCTCTTGCTCAGGCTGGTCTCGAACTCCTGAGCTCAAACAATCCTCCCACCTCGGCCTCCCAGAGTGCTAGGATTACAGGCGTGAGCCACCGTGCCCGGCCCATCATTAATTTCTTGTTTGGCTGTGTGTGTTCCATAATGAATGACATTTAGAAAAGTTACAAAGAGAATTGCTACTTTAGAATGTGGTTTTCAGTAGCCCGAAGTTAGTTCATTTAGTTATTGAAACTAGTTAATATATTTTCAAATGAACATAAATCTGAATTTTATTGGATTTTAATAAATTATGTATTTTAAGAGGTTCACAGTTGCCCAACCAATTAACATCTGTTTTGGATAGTTATTCATTGTACAGAATTCATTGTATAGAGAATTCATTGTATAGAGAATCTCATTATGTATGACACTGTAAAATATTAAGGAGGTAGAATTTGAAAAGTATGATTTTTTAGTTTACCTTCTCCCCCAGATTTGTCTTCTATTTGATGCAAATCAAGAATTATTACAGGACTTTCATGTAACATGGTGAATTTATTGAATTTTCACTTAGCATTTTTGTTAATAAATTATTGAAGTATACGTATTGTAGTGCTATTTCTGAAAATATCTGACATTGAGTGAAGAGTTGGGAAGTCTGCTAACATAACTGCATTGTTCCTTCATCGTTCTTTCTTTCAACACATGTACAGTGTGTGCATACAGTCTGCCTTATTCGGTAGGATCTTCATTTCACTAGAATCTGACTTTTATACATTGGTTCATTTGCGAGACTTAGATCAAAATTGTGTAGACAGACAGTGGACTGTTCTTTTATCATCACATTAGAATTCTACGAATGCCTTTCTCCTTAAAGCATTCACATCCCTGTATAATACCTTTAGAACTTTAGAAGTGATTCTCATATTGAAACAATTTAACCAGGAAAATCAAGTAAATGATCTTTCATTTAGCATATGCCAAATGAAGTATGCTTATAGATACTGAAGATAGAGTAGTCAACTAATACAGCCCTGCTTTCCTGGAGTGGACATTCTACTGGGGAGATAGTTAGCAAGCAGGCTGGAAGAGCCGGGGATGAGTTCAGGGAAAGTATTCCCAGGCTATGGTCAAGATTTTTGCTTGGTGGATGCAGATGGGTCACGTGCCCTGGAGGACTGTGTTTGAGGGATTAACTCTTTCCACACTAGCCTATCCCAAGCTGTATTTCTTATTTATGGCATTTTTAGATGACTCACAAGTGGCCTGTAAACAATTACTATGCTTTACTCTTCCTCTGTGTGTTTCTTATAAACCCTCAGCTTGTTTTTTCATTTCTTTCTTATAACTGAGTGGCCAGTTACCCTGAGACTTTTCTCCACTCTCCCATCTCCCAGGACTGCCCTGCCAGGAATGCTTACCTTTGCAGGCTTTGTGGTGGAGTGAGTCCTTCAGACTAAAAGCCATTTTTAAGTAGTGCAGAGGCCTTCCCAGAAGGAGACAAGAGATGTGGATGGTTCTAGCAATCCCCAGTTTACCAGGAGTCTGGCTTCGAAAGCTCATTTCAGAGTGTGTTGTTTGGAACAACATTCACCTGGGAGCGGAGTGGTTTATAAAAGGAGACCAGTTCTCAGGCCAACTCACAAAAGCCTGTTTAGAGAAACTTGGATTTTAATCCAAGCTCTTTCACTATCCTGAGCCTCAGGTTTCTCACTATAAAAACTGGGGCTATGTCCACAGTTATTGTAGAGTTAAGAGGGTAGGGTCTGTGAGACTGTTGAGCACAATGCCTGATGCCGGAAGTCTCAGTAAGTATTAGCTTTTTCTTTGTGTGAAGAGAAATGTTGCCGGGTCTTCGGAATTTTATGGTCCGCCCTCACTTCTAGGTTTTGAGTTGCTAAAAGATGTCTGGGTATGTAGGGATGATAAATGAGGAGGATGAATCTCCCATGTTATTAAGGGCAAGGAAAAGGGAAGTGTTAGGGTATTATAAGCGACTATGTACTGAGCATTTACTACACACTACATACCATGGTAAGCACAGGTTAAGTATTGGCTATTGTTACTTAACTCAGACACGCCCCAGTGGACCATGCTGGTTGCAAAAATGTCTGTTCCTAATTGTCTCGGCCAAAGGGAGTGATACAAAGGTGATTAAGTGCCTTGGCTGAAGATCCAAATGGCTCTGCCTTGGCCCCTGCCCACTTCCCAATTCTTTCAACTTAGCCCCTGTCCATCGATCAAGAATATTTGGGGACATTTTTGTCTGTCACTAAGCAGTTTCAGCCAAAAGGAAGATATTTCTCAAATTCCCAAAGGGCAGAAGCAGCCCTCTCTGTGGTACCGCGGGTCTGACTGGGCATGGTTTCCTCTTCAAATGTCTCCCTGTGATGTTATAACTTAAAAGATGGAGGGCTGTTTGATCCAAGCCCAGGATTTGTTGGCTACAGGGTTTTTGTTAATAGAAAACACTCACGCACCTCTAGGGGGGAGAAATTAAAGCACATACTTCTTCCTCTTTGACCTTCGAACCCTTGCCATTTACATCAAACACTTTCTGGGAGAGAAGGCTAAATTAATAATCTGTGATAGCTCCCTCTCTAACAAGCCTCACTTTAAACTTGGCATTTTCTCCTCAAGCTGATGAGTTTCCATCCTCTCAGAAGCTGTGTGTGCCCTTCAGACATCTGAGGGGAGGGGATGTATTTTGCGGGTGGTGCTAACACCACCTTCCCCATCCAGTGAGTTTCAAAAACGTCTTGCCTTTCAAGAACAATTACAAAGTTGTACAAAGGCCACATGATTTGGCTTCAACAGCCTCCATTTCTTTATCTGTAAAATAGGGATTTTACCCTTACCTAAGAGTTGCTGTGAAGACCAAAAACAAGAATTTGTACAAAAGTGCTTCGTATCATGCTTTTCAGTTATAACCTTTTTATTCTCAGGAGAGGTCAGCAGATGGTGGTGGGGATTTAGGTGCAGAGACACATTTTCTCTTTCAAAACATAGGACTGTAAACTCCTGCTCTTTCATTTTCAGTAAACCTTCAACCCTGTGGGGTCTTCATGTAAAAAAAAAAATGAAAAGATAAGATCTAGAAAAACTTTGCTTAAATAAGATTTTAAAAGTAAATAATTAAACCCGTCTTATAATCAAGAGACTAGTATGATATGTCTGTAATATTAATAATGTCTTAAATTTGTTACCCTGCTTTAGGGCTTGGGGCGGGGGTTTCTCCCAAATGGTCCAAATTTTAAATGTTCAATCCGTGAATGTCAGGGTCCCTCTGTATAGTAAGCCAGAGCAGTGGGAAAAGAAATACCTTCTTCAAGGACTGCTTCCTCTCCCTCTTTTAAAAAAAAAAAAAATTAATAAAAATTAACAGACACTAGTTTTTCTGTGTTGAAATCATATGCTCCACTTAATTTCCTAAAAGATCTTTCATTAGTTTTCTTTCTTGACTAAAGAAACTCTGGAACTCCCCTAAATATTTCTCCATGAATTTAAAAAGATCATTTTTTTTTAAAAGAAGTTTAGAATAAAAGGTGAGGAAAAAAGATTATATCTTCATCTAGGTAGCATGATTCATTCGGAAGTAGAGGTTTGAAGAGGATATTCTATACCTGCACTATAAACAATCTATATTTAGAGATGTTTCATCTTTAGTGAAAGGCCACTGGAATTCTTTCTTGCTTGTGAGGAATAAGAGCATTTTTATAACTTGAGAAAAAATATTGGGAAGTATAGTCTTTATTCTGATAGCATGGAGTTGGGTTCTCCCATTTTTTCTTAGAACGAGCCTTTGAGCAGCAGCTCTGGGCTTCGTGTCCTCTTTTCCAGCCTTTGTATGTCTCTTAGTGCCACTGGACAACACCACATGGATCCTGGCTGCAGATCTCTCCAAGCCAGTTGAGTTTTTCTGCTCACCACATCTCTTCTCGGAGATACCCTCCCTTTTTCATACGCTACACAGAAACAACAAGCTACTTTTCCGTGAGATGCTCTCAGGTCCCCGGTGGCACTGTGCTGTTTACTTATCTTTAGAGTGAATTGTCAGTGTAAAAGACTGCGCTGCCATTGGGCCTTCAGGGTGTATTACCCAGTCATTTGTCTTTTGGCACAAAGGCCATCCATTTATTGTTAGCTCAGTTTAATACCGGTGAGTCATGGAAGGCATTGTGATATGAAGAGAACATTGGTTTATCCTTGAGAATTCACCTCTAGCATCACCTTCTCTAGAAAGTTGTTTCTGTTTGCTTACACTCAAGCCTGGGTTGCCCTTGTGAACTACTCAGGAGTAGAGACTAAGTCTGCTTTCCCTAAAACCTCAACACCTTCAATAGTGCCCAGGACAATAGTAGGCCCTTGGTAAGCACTGAATGAATGAGTGAATTTGGAAGCAGAGACTTGGGGCTCCACCTAATCTCTCTGGGTCTCTTTCCTCGTCTGTAACATGGGGGTAAATAATATGTAGTTTACAGAACTGTTACATGAAATGTGTCTCTAAAATCCCTTTGTGAATTGTGAAACAATTTACATATCTTATTATAAGAGGTTGGAAATAGTTTTTGAATGAAAGATTTCTTGTTTTGTCTTTTAGATAGCTAGGTAAACAAAAAGACATTCCATTTATTACTATGGGTGAACTTGCTCTTTGTGCAACTTTCATTTTCTCCAGAAGGAAGTAATCATGAAGAAATAATGCGGTAAAAAGGTTAATCATTCATGAAGCCAGTGATGGTCCATGAGCAGTCTAATAACTTAAATATATAGTTGCACCTCACTTACATATTCTGAGAAAACGTGTCATACATTTTATTGGAAAATTAGTTGTTATATTTTGTACTTCCTACTTACAAAGATTTGAAGAATAGTGTGAAAAGTGCATATCACCACGCAGGGAATTGTTATGCCTCTCTTTTTATGACTTCTAAATAGCAAGGAGTATTTTGAAAGTGGCCCATGGCTGGGCAGTATGAGAATGCAAGTGTAGGAAAAGAATTGTGCAGATACCAACTGGCTCAACCCAGGGGTTGCAGCGGCCTCATTGGACAGTTTTGTCTACACCTTCTTTTCCCCTGGGAATTACCAAGGAGAGCGGAGGCCCCCTGCCACTAATTTTAAATCCTCCCTCCTCCCTGCCACACACACCTTTTCTCCTCCCTGCAGTGGATTTACACACATTTTGTGGGGCTGATTTAGTGAGCTCGTGGCCCTCATAATCTCCTTATAGAAGCGTATGCACATTAAGGGGACCTATTTAATAGACACGGCCGCCTCTGTGAAAGAATGCTTTGTGGAAGGCAGCTTTTGTGTATTTCCCCCTCTCAGCAGTTCCTGGGGCGCTTCTCCGGTCTCCGGGACACCGAATGGACCTGCCCCAGAATAATGGGAGGCGGCCAGCGCTGGGATGTGGAGACTCTGGTGTTGGCACTCCAGAGCAGGGCATCTTAACATTTTCTCTTCTTCTTACTCCCAGCTGGGGACTTTGCATTTGCAATGAGGGCCCCACTACCCTGAGCTCCAGTGAAAGTGGATCACTTTAAGCCTCCAACAATGGCAGCTTCTTATCCTCTTAGTTAATGCTTTAGATAACTTTTCTTTCAGACCAGGTAGGGACGTGTAAAGTGGGACTATGGCTCTGGCTTTGCCTGGTAAAACACATAAAATTTTCTCATCTTTTCTCACCATCTTTTTTCCCCTTTTTCTTAATTTGAAAGAAATTTTTACATTGATATATGTGGACAAGTCAAGCTGTGTTAGTGACATATAATGACCAGTTACCGCAGATGGGATTTAGTTACAAAGGATAGCCATTCTTGAGTTCCCCAACAACATCTCAAAGCTTTGTTAGAGAAAGGATTTACACTTTCTTTTTCTTTAAATTTAATTCGCAAGTTCCAATCTAGAATTTAACCAAGTAGAAGCCGCTTTTATTCACTACCTATTAACCTACCAGTGAAACTACAAGGATTATGCCTGATAAGATTCCTTAAATTGCGAGGAAAGAAAAAAACAAAAACTTCCTAAGGACAACATTTTGTTGGTAAGTAGGACTTAGAATAGTGCTCACTTTCAGGGGCACCTTTTATGTGCCAGGAATTATGCTAAGGCTTTCTCTGTTTCTAAGGCAGACAGCTACTAACTTTAGAAAGAGTAAATGACTTATCAAAGATTTGAAAGTCACAAAATGGTAGAGGTGGGATTCAAACCCATGTCAGCTTCTGCCTGAGCACTTAGGTTAATTACATTAATTGATGCAATATTTAATGAGCCCTGTAATATTTGCTGTCTGCATAAATCTTGTTTCTTAGTGTAGAATCCTCTAGAGTATAAGGGCGTGGGTTATGAGAGAAACTAGTATTAGTGTAGCTCAGTTCACAGGAAATACTGTACAGATCCAATGACTGGAAACACATTTGTTTAGATCATTCCTCTGTCCCAAGTAGGCATGTATGGGAACCACCTCTTCACCCTGCTCAGAGAGAACGGAATATACACAGAAGGAATTTGAAAACTGGAAGCGAATGCAAATGTAAAATATTATTGTCATCACTATTAGGTTAAAAAGAGCAAAAAGGAAAGAAAATCTGAGAACAGGATGCTCTAAATTCCAGTTCAGATAAGTCTTATTACAGTATACAGTGCGTTTCTTATATTCTGAAATTCCTTCCTGATGTGTTAGGAAAAGGTCTCCCATGTAATCTAAGTTTATTTCTTCTTGACCGTCTCTGTTGAAACAGATAGAGTGGCTACTGTTATTGTTTCTTCTTAAGTACTTGAAAAACTCTTTATCTTCCAAGTGATATACCACACAGAAGGGTGTGTCCCCAGTGTACTTGGTCTGGCTGCCTGGATTGAGGTTGGTGAATGGACTTTGTCCTCTCTTGTTGATTGGGAGAAAGATGGAAAGATAAGATATGCATGGACAGAAAGAGGGGCAATACAGTGCCTTTTTTATTTGACTCAGAGCTAAGAGAATTACCA
Organism: Avahi laniger; assembly: GCA_963575035.1. Taxonomy (NCBI): domain Eukaryota; kingdom Metazoa; phylum Chordata; class Mammalia; order Primates; family Indriidae; genus Avahi; species Avahi laniger. Next base: position 7,062 of record CAUYSK010065668.1, read on the forward strand.
CCACTTTGATACTTTCTGAACCTGAGTTGCTATAATGAGTTTTCAAAAGGCCCCTACCACCAAAGTCCTCAAATTTCTCTATTTCAGCCTACTTATTTTTCCACAAACCTATGGCTCTGCCTCCCTCTTTCTCCATTTCTTCCCAGGTTTGTCTTTCACAAGGAAATAGAACAAAACTTGGAATATCTAATCCATTAAAAGAAAAAAGAACATGTATGGACTTCTCTCCCTCTTTGTTGGCTGGGACCTTGGTAGCTGTATTTTAGTTTTGCTATAATATGTTTGAATGGCTTTGAATGTACTGCCAAAGGCAAGAGGGCACTTAAAACCTTTGCATTTTATAACGATTTGTTTGCCAACCTGGCCCATGTCCCAGACAGTGTGCATCCTAGAACATGGGTGGTGGTGAAAGTGACTTGATTTTTAGTGCTTGTTTGAGCTACATTCAGACCTCTCCTTTGAAAATATGTGATATATTTCACTTCTGGTAGTAAGCTCAAGATTCTATAAGGATGTGCAAAACTGCCCTACCTTAGTCTTATCGAAAATATTTTGGTTGCTTTTTAGCTTAGTAGCAGTAGTATTTAAGTTTAGCCAACCTAGAATATTTAAGAGGTGATATGCTAGAGAGTCAAGAAAAATCTAGCCATCTTGAGGTAGGGAATAATAATTAATATTCTACATATGATGGGGGCCTTGAGCTAATCACTGACTGTCTCTGTGCTAGTTTCCTCTTGTAATCTGCTAAACACCCTTTGAATATTCTAGGATTATGTGCTGACTCAAAATTTTCCCTGTCTTTTGTAGCCTAAGGCATCACATTTAAAGTTCTTATCATACTTGAAAATTATATCTTGCAAAATTCACTAACTTTGGGTGAAAACAGAGTGGACTGTGGTTCAAATCCTTGTTCTACCTAACCAAGAATCTTACTAGTAGAGATGATGTGTTGGGAATTGAGAACAAGAATCTGTTAGAGAGATGAAATGAGTCAGTCTCTTCCAGCTGAGCCTACCTGGAAAGGCTTTATTTATGGGTCAATTTATGGGTCAGTGAAATCACATGACATAGACTACCGTCCTACAGGATGGTTGTGCATGGAAGCCCAATTTCCTCAAAACCTGGATTTTCCTTAGAAGTTGCCTGAAAGCCTCAAAAAAAAAAAAAGCTTTGCCTAAGTGATTTCCTGTCCTTAAGGTTTCCATGGAGAGAACGTTTTCAAGATTAAAGGACTCTAGCTGTCATTTTTTAACCCAAGGGGTCTTAAGATTATGTTTCAAAGCAGGGTGGGAATTTGGTCCTTTTTTTAAAAAAAATCATGTTTACTTTTTCTTCAAAAATGTAGGGTAATCACCCTATTGGCTACTGATTATTTATTAGCTTTCCAGTAAAGAATGAGAAAGAGAAATAATCTGATTTTACGGTGCCTCTCCCCAAAATGAAGGCAGACCTTTTTTCTATCGGCAATAATGCAGGGCCTTCATCAGTAGTGATCCTGTGAGTATCCATTCATTCAGCCAATATTTTTTTCAGTCCCTACTATGTGCTTTGGGAGGTTTTAGGGTGGATAGAGAAGAGGACACAGGCCCTCCATCTGCTTCCTGTGCTAGTAGGCTGGGGGAATCCAGGAGTCCTTCCTGTTTTGAAGTTTCAATTCTGATTGGTTGGCAAGGAAAGTAGGGAAGGACAGAGGAGATCCTTAGTTAGGAAGAATAAAGAGGTTTCAAAGCCTGGTGAAATGAATGTGATGGTTTTGAGAACCGAGGCTATTTGGACTCCATAGTTCAGGAAAAAATATCTGAGAGAGAACCAGGAATCAGCAGACATGAAGCTCTGATTTATTCTCCTGCTTCTCAGGGGCCAAGACTGAGCATAGACTAGATGTCAAACTCTTTGACAGGTCTTCAGGCATTCCTCCCTTCTCTGGAAAACCTTCCCTGATTCTTCTAACCTTGGGGGACAGACAAAACAGTGGTGTACACTCATGGAGCTCACAGACAGTTAAACAAGTGGTTAAGTATACCTTGGAGTGGACTACCAGAGAGAAAGCATAGCATCTACACACTGACCAGCGCACCTTATAAAATTGTGTATGCACAGTACCAAATACAGTGCCGGGCACAGCACTGTGAGTCAGTACATGGGAACTATTTATTTCTTCTCTTTGTTTTTCACTATTTGAAACTGAAATACTCTTTGTTTCATAAAACATTCAGCTTAGATCTGTATATGATTATATTCCTGTAGCAATTCTTTACATTCCTTTTTATCATTGCCTTCCTGAGATTTCTAAAGTTTACTTTACTTTTGTGTGAAAGGTGCTTTCAAGGTTAATTTCCTCATTTTAAAGAAGACGTTTCTGAAGCTCAGAGCAGTGTGGCTTCTTGCCCACATTTGCTGAAATCATTGGTGATGGGGCCTCGATGAAAAGCCCAGTCTCCTGACTTTTGACAAAGTGGCACTTCTACCACACTAAAGCATCTCTCAGTATTTTTTTTTTTTTTTCTTTTTGAGACAGAGTCTCACTCTCAAGCCCAGGCTAGAATGCCGTGGCATTAGCCTAACTCACAGCAAGCTCAAACTCCTGGGCTCAAGCCATCCTTCTGCCTCAGCCTCCCAAGTAGCTGGGACTACAGGCATGCGCCACCATGCCCTGCTAATTTTTTCTATATATTTTTAGTTGTCCATCTAATTTCTTTATATTTTTTTTAGTAGAGACGGGGTCTCGCTCTTGCTCAGGCTGGTCTCAAACTCCTGACCTCTAGTGATCCTCCTGCCTCGGCCTCCCAGAGTGCTAGGATTACAGGTGTGAGCCACCGCCCAGCCCATCTCTCAATATTTAAAATGGGAAACAAGATTGAGTGTCAGGCCTCAACTTTTGGTTTTCAAGTCTTGCCTGCAGAGTCTATTGCTTAATTTCAAGTACTTTCCTGATTATCTGCTCTCTTGTCTCCCTGTGAGGCCTGAGAGCTAGAGCTCAGTTGTGTACTGTGTCTCATTATTCTTGAGTAAGGTGTTGACTACCATGCTGGGATGATTTGACTGTTTTGCCTGGTGAGATACCGCAAAGAGTGCAATAATGGTTTATTTTAATATACATCGATCAATTTCCTTTGTTTGCAATTTGTAGAATGGAGGAGCATCCAAAAAGTATGAATTATTTCAGCCTTGTTTTACCCAGCCTTCGTGGGCTTATTAGTTTGGTAAACATTCCTGGAAGTGGTTCTGACTGGCTGAGTACTGACTACTGATACATTCCGTATCAGCAATCTCCAGGTGTTTTCCTGTTTCTTGAAGTCATGACAAGCCTCTGGACACAGTGTTTTACCAGCTGCTTTTTATACAACTGCTGGTCAATTTTCTCAGGCTGGGTGATGTTTATGATGTCACAGAACTTGACCAGTGTCTTAGTATGGGCTGATTATTATCAGTAGTCTCCTTAACCACTGCCTTGAAGGCACCTAAGCCTCCATAAAATTGCATTCTAATGACCAGAACAATACTCTTCCTTAGTCACTTGCAACCATGTTCAAAACTGTTGGGGGTACACAAAATAAGTGACAGAAACTCAGTGGCAGAAGAAAAGTCAGAAAGGAGAGACACATGTGTACTGCAAAACATGCAACCCAGTGGAACTTTTTGCCTGAGAGACAGTAGTATGATTGTATTAGTCAGGAGATAGTAAAACCCAGGGCTTCTCATCCTGGGCTCTGCATGATTCAGGAAGTCCACGGACTTGAGGAGGAAAAAAAAGTATAACACAAACCTCTAACTAAAATGTATCATTTCTTTCCATTATGGTGTAGACAACAGATCCTAAAAGTATTAGCAGTACCTGGAATTTTATTACCGAAACAAATATTTCATATCTATTTGTAGGTGTCACGAATAACTTGAAATAACATAATCTTCACTACTTTGCAATTACAGAAGTTGTTAGACCCACTGCTAGAGATGTTGTTGATTAATACATTCATAATGAAGCACATATTACTGTATCTTAATTTTAAAAAACCATTTTGTAGTTGGTGTTCTTTACAATCCTGTGTGTTTTATGCATTTAAACATGATTCTGAGAGGAGATTCACACACTTCGCTGTCCCTGAGCTCTGTGACACAGAAGCAGCTAAGAACTCCTGGCTGAGGACAGGCTGTGGTAACAAACAAATCCCTACATCTTAGTGATTCTGCGCATATTTCTGATTTAGTTAATGTCTTCTCAGGATGGACGTGGCCTTCCTCTATCTTCAGATGTTAGCATCTTAAATTGCCACTTCCAGATTTGCCTCAAGAGGGCAAGAGAGGCATGGAGAACTCACCCTCATTCTTGTAGGCTTTGGCTGGGTGAGGACACGGGTCACTTCTGATCACAGCCCATCAGCCATATTTGGTCACATGACCCCCGCCTACCTGCAAGGGAGTCGGCATGTGAGGGAGAGCACTTGGCAAGTCCAGCAGGCAGCGTACATGTCTGTTTCACAGTGGGGTGCTTTTCATTGGCCAAAAGTGTTCAGCTTTGTTTCTTCGACATTGAAGACGCCTAATAAATACCTATGTTCTAAATAGTATCCTTGATTTGGCACGCAAACAAAACAAATGAAATTCAGAATAGAAATTTTATAAAATCCATATTGAAGTTCATATACTAATTATAAGAATTAATCTATTGCTGTGTAGATAGTTAAGAGCTTATTACAGTTCTTCTGTATTTGAGCCACTGTTTACAAATGAAGATTCTAACCTCCTGCTGTATTTTAATGAATAAAGAATAAACAAAGAGAAAAATACAATGAGCTTACTACCATTGTATTTTCTAGGAAAGAAAAGAAATAGTCATAGCCAGAATATTAAGATGGTCTTGATGTACTGGCTGTATTTCTTGCCTCTCTGAGTTCACAACCTCTCTTGCTCCATCTTTATTTTATGTATTATTTCTCTTGGGATAAAAACCAACTTCACTCATCATGACCAGAGGCCTTCTAGTATGGTCAGTAGCTGTTTTCTTGGATTTATTTTAGTCTAGGTTCCCTACCTCTTTGAACTGATTTACGCCTTTTTGTGTTGATGCCTTCAGCAGTTAATTTTGTAGTTAAACTACTTTTTCTGTAAGAAAATACTATCTGATTGTTTTCTAGAAATTACTTCTTCTGGCAAAAAATGGTTTCTGGTGAAATTACTTCCACTTCTGGTATTTTGTGCACATAAATTCTAAACCATGCTAAATATAATAGAAACACCTTAAAATATTGCCTACCAGTACTTTTCTCCTAAATTTGGGACTTTCTGAAAGGCGCAGAAGGATGAGTATTTCAATTTTCTTGAAGGCTGTTGAGAAAGAAATAGAAGTGATTTCCCGTTAGAAGTCATCAGCTCCATCTTTTAATAAAACAGCCAGTCTCTTAGGGGCTTAAGTGTAGAGTCAAACTTGGCCTAGATGCCTCTTTGCTGGCACTGATTAAATAAACACAGTGACTTCATGATAGGTAAATGGTGTAGAACTCGGGTATCATTGCTAAAAGGTGTCCTTTTTTTCCTTCACTTTCTTCTCTATAGAAATTCTCCAATAGCAAATTGAATTTAAGTAACATAAGGCTTAGCTAACCATAGTATTTAAGGTTTATTTGTTTTTGGATGTTTTCCCAGTTGTTTGTTTTCCTTTTTAAGGCTAAGAAAAAGAAGCAGCACAGATTTTTTTTTTCCTTGTTTTAAATAGAGAAGACACATAATGACCTAAACAGGAGAGAAAGCATTGCAAGTAGACTCCTTTCCCACAATGGCGCTCTGAACTTACACTGCAATGTACACTTCGTGGCTGTCTTACTAGAGCAAATCCTCCTGAGCCCTAGAATTGATTTGTTGTATTGCTTCCACATTTTTTGCCAACACTTATTTAGACAGAGCTGAAACATATTAAACACTGGTTGAGTTCCCCATTGTCCTGTCTGGCACTCTGTTTCCATCCATAATGTACACTGGTGTACATTAGATCACTAAGGGGCTCATTATTACTGAATTCCAGCCAGGACTTTGTTTCCTAAACACATGTGCCTGCCTGGTATTGCCTGTAGGTTTTAAGTTCTACGTGTGTGTGTGTGTGTGTGTGTGCGTGCGCGTGCGCATGTGCATGTATGCAAGCATGTGCGCGTGCATGGGTTTCTTTTTTTTGCAGAGAATAGGTATAGCATAAAATCTTTTTACATTATATTACAATTTTTGTTTCTGTTGCACATTCTCTTATGTCAAGGGAATTTCAGGTTAAATAGCAGCTCTGTCTAGTTAATGACAAAATTGGGTTGAAGTAGAAAAGGTGAGGAGAGGTTGAAAATTTGTTGTAAGTGGAAGAATATGAATAAAGTTAACTGCAATTAAAACCACTTAACCTGTAGTTACATTTCCCAAACCAAGTGAAAGCCTTAAAACTGACCCCTGAATTATGGAGACTGAACTGAAAAAGGCCTTGGTTCATTGCATCAATCAAAGTACTTTTCTTTTCCCATTTTGGGTACACTGATCTCCCTGTATTCCCTAGTGTTGGTGGGAAAACTTGGTCGAAAAGGATAATTACCTTTTTATTTAGTTGCATGCTCTTCAAAAGGCAACAGCAAGTATTCATTAATTTCCATCTGATGGAGCTGAACTTTTTTTGTGGCTAAACAATCGAAACAGGAAATGACCCGAGATACAGTTTCCATGACACCCTGTCACTTGGATCCAGTTTTCCAGAAGATGAAAGACTAAAGCCGGCTTTTGATAGTGAGTAACTAATTGGACTGGCTGATAGTGGGAGTTTTTTAATGTGAAAAATAAAGGAGAAAAAACTGGAACAGCTGTGTTTTGGTACAGTTGTCTAATCCCCAGATAAAACACTCCAAGGACATTGAAATTGAATAGTGCCCTTAGTTAAGGAGAATAATCTAAAATCTGTCAAAGCACCAGTTTACTTTAGAGAAAATACAGAATATGTTTATGTGGAAAAGCAAAAAACAAAAAATTTTACAGAGCCAAAATACTAAGTGATGTCTTTTGGAAATCATCTTTGTTCTTACAAGTTATGGTTTCATATTTTTAAGATGTACTGTTACATGTGAATAAAGAGACTACTTGCTAGATTACTTTTTCGGCTTACATTTTCAAATATGTTTCTGTGTAGCATGGTGGGTACAGCTGAAAATTTTATTGAAAGAATCAAAAAATATCTGTAGCTTATGTTAAACAAATTGAGATATTCAGTTAGATATGTTTTTGTTTACCAGTCCCCTCATAACACACGTAAATTTAGGCTTCAGTTGTCTACATTGTGTAGAGCTTCTCTAGGGAATTAAATGTGAATAAGCCAGGAATTTGTTAGACTAATAGATAAAATTCCCGTATACTATTGGGAAGATCATTATTTATGCTCTAATTCTAGGCCTTGCCAGCTATCAGACCATGACCTCAACTTCTCCGGGACTCTGTTTCCCTTTCTCTTGTAAACGAAGAGGTTGGAAGTAGTCCTTATAGCTCTGTCATTCTGTGCACTTTTGAAATGTAGGCCAAGATTTGACAACTTCTAATATACAGGTAACACTAATGAGCACAATAGAAATACATATTAAAAGGTAAATAATTTTTAAATGGAGAAAATACCTATTTTACTTGAAAGACATGCAACATCCTATCACTGGAAACTAATGGTATACATTTGAACTGTGCTTCCTTTCTTGAATCTTGATGGACACTGTGTATGACTTAATGAATTTTCTAATAATTCTCAACCTTCTCTTTTGAGCATACCAGGATCCTATCTCTGTCAGTTTTCCATTTGTGGACTTACCTGTTGGGTTTAATTCTTTCATTTTGTATATGGGTACTTCTCCTCTCCTTGGTTTTACTTTGCTGTCCTAAGCAAAAGGGTAGAAACAAATGCTAACACTGAAATCCTACTATATTTAGGAAGCGGAGCATGACAGTGGAAACATAGACCTTGGCATAATCCTGGGCAAATCACCTATTGTAAATCTCCTTTGCAAACCGTACCTACCTTTGGGTGGTCTGCAAGTTCCCTGAGTCCTGGGACCTTCTCTCCACCCTTTTATAAAGCCAGCCACCTGGCACTGTGCCTGTCCCATGGGAGACGCTAATTAGAAGTTTGAAGGATGGAGTGTGAAGACAAAGTGGAAGGTACACAGGGAGCGCACAGTAGCTGTTCAATAAATGATCGGAGTTCTAATTCATAGTTTCATTTGCATCGATATTTTAGGATACTGTTGGTCTGAAAAAGCAAACCTTGAGACGAAGACTTGTAAATTTTTTTCTGGAAAAAAATGGTGGTTTTTTTGCCCATCCAGAAGAGCATTTCCTTTCTGGCTGTAGGTCAGATTTCTTCTAAAGCTGCTTCTCACTTGGTGTGAAACTTTTTATTACACTATCACCCAGTTTTTAAGCTCTGGATGCTCGCCCAAGAATTGCTTTTGTCTTTAAAGACTAGCATCCCCCACGCCGGGGAAAAGGGACAAGGTAGAGGAATCCCAGTCAAAAGCCACTGGGAACCTAGGGGCTGGTACCTGCTCCACCTGGGGAGCCACCGGCACTACTGTCAGGGTGGCTTGCAACTATGGATATTCAGCGTGGTCTGGAGGGAAGGGTATGGGAGGATCCCCTCCGGCTGCACCCTTAGTGGGCGCCGCAGAAACTCGGCTTTCTGGGCCTCCTGAACGGCTGGGGAAGGCTCTCAGCTCAGTGACCTGCACCATGGCCTGCTTGAAGGGTCCTCGCGGCCCCCGGCCGCGCCCTGCTGGTCCTCCTCCGGGCCACGCCCTGCGCCTGCTCTTTTACCCCGCGCCACCCGAGAGGGTGCTGCTCGTGCCGCCGCCCCTTGGGCAGGACCCCACGGCGGCCTCTCTCCCTGGCCCGAAGCTTCCCGCTGCCACCAGTCACAGCCCTTTGTTCCCCGCTGGCGCCCAGTCCCTCCCTGCCAGCCACCCCTGCACTCTCCGCCATCCGCTCCTTTCTCCTCTCTGCCTCTGCCCTTTGTCTTCCTGGTGGACACCTGGCCTGCCAGGGGCTGCTGCTCTTCTGCCACCTCACATCCCTTCCTTCCACTCCTCCCTGTTTTGGCCTGCGTGTTATTTTTCCCAACCAAGGTTACTGAAATGGTGTCAAAACACAGGCTCTATTCAAGATGGGGGGCGTGGCCCTCGCAAAACATGATGGTGCATGGCGGCACTGCCCAGTCACTGCAGTCTTCTACTGGTTTGTCATTTCATGCACTCTTGATAAGTGCCAGGTGCTAGCAAGGCCGGACAGGACCTGCCGATGGGCTTCACATGTCAGACTGGACTGCCACCTGCCATTCATTGATTTGACTTTTAATAAGCTCTGGCGCTGTACTTGGCATTTGCTGGGCTCTAGGAATAAAAACATTCAAAGAGGCAAAGTTCCTCAGGGTTCCTGACAAGTAATACCATAATCATTTATTGAGCACTAGCTAAGTGCCAGATACTCTTACCTGCATTATTCTATGTAATCCCCACAATCACCCCCAAAAAGAGCAGTGAAGTCTCACAGGGTATCGAATGTTTACTGTGTGTTAGGCTGTGTTCTAAACAGTTTGTGGGTGTGAATTTGTTTAATCTTCCCGACCACCAATGAGGTAAGTACTGTTGTTATTTTAATACAGAGGAGGACATGGCAGGACAAAGATGAAATGACTTGACTTAGAGCCCCATGCTAATGACAGCAGAGCCAGGAGTCAAAACCAGGTACCGTGGGTAGAATGGAAGTGTTTTTTCCTAGGAGTGGGGTAGATGCATCAGGGAAGATTCAGAGAGGGGGTGACCCTTATGCTGAGTATCTGGCGGATCTTGTGTAGCATGGTTTTGTTCTTGCCCATTTCGTACTGCGATTGTTTATAGAAGATGTTCATAGGGTACCTAGAAATTGTCTTAAATAGGGGTAAAGCTGCTTAGTATTTTAGCTTGAATTTTCCTGAATAAATACTTCAAATTGCCTGTTCTTTGTTCAAGTAGCTCCCCCCATTAAAGCATGTTTTTTTTGGAGCATTTAGGAAAGTGCAGTTCTAAAGTGATTGAAAACCATTGGTAGATAGGAGTTGAATTGGCTTTTCAGTGGTTTTTTTTTTTTTTTAGTGACTGCTGTTAGGCAAGGATTTCAACTTACTCGTCTGTAAAATGGGATTAATAATAACTCTACCATCTGTTCTTGTGAGATGTGAGTACTTTGAGTTTCCAGGGAAAAAGGTCTTGGAAGCTCATGACTTATAAATTAGTATGTATTTCACGCATCCTCTTTTGAAGGTTGTTCTTGATGTGTGCTAGGATCAGACCGGCACATAAACTCTAGGGTCACAGCGACCTCCATGGGAGCCTTGCCCCATTTCTCGCAGCCATAAAGAGTTCCTTTTACTCTACTCTTTGTGCCTCTGTTATACCACGTACAGGGACTTGCATGATGGTTAGTCATATCCACTTCTGCCGGCCCCACTATATTATGCATTCCATGGGGCCAGGAACTGGCCTACTCGTCTTTGTTTTGTCATTGAGGTTGAGACCACAGCCTATGCCAATTGAATTGAACTAATGGGCTGCCTGTTAGTGTTCAGATGAAAGGCGATGTTTTTACTTTCTGTGGCTATTCTTCACTCTCTGGTGCAGAAAAGGAATCTTGTGTAGACCGACATGGAGCATAGGCTCTAAAGCCTCCAGGGAAGAAGTCAGGCAGGAAAATGGGGGAGCTAGAGTAGGAATCTGCTGACAGCCCAAGAGACAGGGAATGTGGAAACTCAGGTTGAATTAGGAAGATGAGCCAGAAATAAGACAAGAATGGGCTTTCAGGAGCTGAGAGTGAGAATGGAACTTGAGCTCCAGAGAGAAAAATAAACTGCTTTTTGATATGTCAAAAATGTGATATTCAGAGGAAGGAACATACCTTTAAGAGTCAGAAGACTTGATTTCAGACCCCCAGTCTGTGCTGGGACAGATCATTTATTGTTGGGGACTCCATGTGCTCACCTTTAAGGTAGGAAAAATAATGTATTCCATCTCCTTCCTAACTTTCTTGTGGGAATTGCGTAAGAATGCCTTTAGAGGTATCCTTGGTTTAAGTATAAAGCGCTACACAAAAGCTGGTGTGAATGTGAGTGAGAGAGCTTCCTGTAGAACAGAGAGCACTGGATTTAGACCTGGAGGATTTGAGAGCATATGGTCTTTCTTGTCACCTTGGATTAGCAAATTAATCTCTTCAAGCCTCAGTGTTCTCATGTGTAAAATGGGGATAATAATGCCTACTTTATGTGACGTGGACCTGCCAGGCAAAGCACATATGAGTTGGGACTGTCCTGGAAAACTTCTTTCAGTGATTGACATGGAGCTCCTGCTACTCTTACTTCGGTGTATTCCTGCCAAGTCCACGAGATGCTCTCTCACTAGGAGAGCGGGAGAGCTAGGTAAGACGAGTGTGCCTCTTTAGAACCATACTCGGCGTTCTGCACCACGCTCCCAGCTGACACCGATTTACCACCACAGGCTGTGTATTGCCCCTAAGCCTAAGACAACTTCTCCAGCCTGGATAAGTTGCTTTCCTTGTTCATCTTTTTATCCTTGAAAAAGGCATCTTCCCCTTTTCTGTCTCCTGCCTTTCCCCCACCTTCCCAGGCTTCTTCTCCTTCTGGGATTGGCTGCCACTCCCCTGCTCATCTTTGCTGCCCAGAAAACAAGCACAAAGCAAAAAGGTCTTTTTTTTTTTTTCCTTTTAAGGCTTTTATTGCTAATTATATGAGAAAAAACAATAGGGCAACAGGACTCAGAATTTAATGAAGTTTGTACTCCCTTTCTCTGTTACCTTGTTCCTGACTATGAGTATGGATGAGGAATGCTCTCTGCTTTTATTTTCTGAGGCTTGGGGCTCTTCCTCTCTTTGAACTGTCATTAGTGCAAGGCCCTATAACGTGCTCCACCTTGCCACCTTTCATCCTGCGGTACCCGCCCCTTGTAGCAAGTGTGGAGTTTTCATTTTTTAGAGATCTTCAGACTGGGTAATAACAAGTTCACTGGGCCCCAGCTCTGCCCAGGAGGGACTAATTGCAAAGTAAATCCCAGGCCGTAATAGGGAATTGTTGAAAGAACACCATCTTTAATCCTTTCTTTGGCTTCAGCCGCTTATTATTAAAAAGGTAGATTTAAATCAACTAAAGATGAACAGCTTTAGTTCATTTATCTTTCTTGTCTTAAAAAATTGGGTAGGAAGGAAAAGGGTCTGACAGTAAAACACTGAAGTTATTCAGTTATTTTATAAGGCTTTATTTTTCTTTGACCATGAAATCAGCCCTAGGGGGGTTTTTAAAGTAGAGAAGTTTTGTTAAATCTCCAAGGACAGAAGAAAAACACTACAACATTATATATAAATGTAAAGTTAGAACTATTGGTTGGATTTTATGACAATATTTTTTTTAAATAATATATTACACCTGTCTTAATATTAGTGATATTTGCAGCCCTTCTCAGTTTATTAATAATGAGAGATATTAATTGAAGACATTGCAGAGACAGTGTTTCTCAAATAAAAGAGTACATCTAAGAAGATGTATTTTGTCTTGTACAACTACTGTTAAGATTTTTTCAGTTCAGGAGTAGGAAGAAATAATAGGTTTCAGAAAAATATGTTTTTTTAAATACTGAAAAATTGGCAACCCAGATAGTACACACCATACATACACATTATGTTTATGATAGAATAGCGAAGAAAGATTGCAACATTGATGTAAAACCTGTGTTTAGGGTGACCTAGGGTGCTGATTAAAAACTGCTTTTTCAGAAGGTTTTTACTGGGAGTCAAGAACCAGGAGTCTTGGATGGAGTCTCAGTGCTAACTCTTGACCAGCTGTGTGAAATCTGAGCAAATCAGTATCTTCTCTTGTCAATAAAAAGGTGGGGGGGCCCTCAGTAGAATCGCTCCAACCGGGTACAGTGAAGATTCAGTGACTCTTTGGACATTTATTGATGTTTGGGCTACTCTGCACCTTCTGCCCCCTATAGGCCCCAGGAGTCTGTGGGAGCTTAGGGGCGTGGAGGGCAGGTGACCCTCCTGCCCTATGAGAGCTGGGGTGGTAGGTGCATTACCTACGCTAGACCATCAGAGACTGTTACCTGGGACTTTGCGTGTGTAGGCAGCAGTAGAAATGTGACAGTCAATGCTTTTAAGGTTATGGAAAAAGAAGAGAGTCCAGTGACTGAACAGCCAGGTGTCCATAGTGGCCTTTTATGGAGGCTGTTTGGGTGACTTGATCTAGGCATTGTTCTCAGCCACCTAACCTTGCTAAGTTTCTGCCTTTTGCTGTGTTTCTAATGTCTTTCTAATAAGTCCTTTTTATGATTAAGTTAATTTCTGTCTTGATACATTGTTTTTCAGGTCATCATCCAGGCCTGCACAATTCTGAAACTGTTAAAACTGGAAATTGCCAGAGAGATTGGCTCACTGGGTCCAAGATTCCGATAAATTCAGATAATGCTGAGTGCCTTGTAAACCTCCTGTGAGGGGGTGGGAAAGCTGTGGCCTTAAGGCAAAACGTGGCCTTCTAGGTCCTTTTGACTAGTGTGGCTTTTTGACTGAATCCAAATTTTATAGAACAAATCCTTTTATGAAAAGGGGTGCAGCAGAGAAAGATGAAGCTTTTCTTGCCTCATTTGGTGCTTAAAAAAGAATAATCTTGAAATCAGAAGGCCTCAGGTTAACCCCACCCCTGAATGGTTCTGGTCCTTACAGGGGGGAGTGTATTTCCCTTTTGCCTATATCTATGTGGCAGTAAAATACCTTTTAGATAATAGGTATTTTGGGACCTTTTTTTTTTAAGTATTCCTAAGATCTCTGTAGGCACCAGGACATTAAAGCAGACAGTGAGAATTATGACATGTAGCAGGTTTGCAAATAAAGGAGACTAATCATACTTCTGCTATAGAGCAGACATTGTACTTTAATCTGGTTTTTTTCTCATTAAATGTTATTTTATCTCCTTTTATAGATGAGAGAATCCTTATACGAGGAAGTCTTAATACCTAGTTCCAGTGTCGATTAGCCACCATGTGGGAGATTTAACATTCACATCACCGCTCTTTCCATTGTAGTAGTCTAGGATTGTGGGAAAATAAATAAGGAAGCGAAAGAAAGACCAGAGAAAGGAAAAGAGGTTTCCTAGGAAAATAACCAGCCATCAGCTTCCAGAGATGGGTTATTGGGAAGTCAAGAGTTCAGACAAAGAATCATCAAATTGGGAGACTGGAATGGACCTTCAAGGAATAAAGCTCACGGCGGCCTCCAGCTGCTCACTCCTGCAACACCTCCAAGCGGTTACCCAGCCTCCTCCTGCAACAGTGATGGGGGGAGCGTCTAACTTCAGAAGATGGTCTCGTCCATCTGTGTTCAGCTCTGACCGTAAGGAAATTATTCCCTGTGAACCTCAGAGCTTCCTTTGGCTCCAAGTTCACAAAACAGTAATTAACACTTTGCTAAGGCTAGGCAGCAAAGTGGTTATGAAGCAGAGCTCTGGAATCAAATTGTCTTCATTAGCATTTGAAACTGCCTTCCTCTGCTTACCAGCTGTGGCCTTGGGCAAGTCACACACCTTCCCTAAGCCCTGGTTTCCTCATCTGTACCTTAGATCGTGGCCACCTCATAGTGGTGTTCTAGATTCAAACCAGATAAAGTATTTGGCACAGTCACTGGCAAATCATTATCTCCATTTTCCAGATCTTAGAAACCAAGGGACCTGCCTGGTGGTCACTAAAAAAGCAAGTGGAATCCCTGGGGATTCAAGGGCAGACAATTAGACTTCCGCTCTTTCCATTGGAACGCTTCCTGCCGCTCCTCTACTTTGAGTGGAAAGGCGACTGCAGGCCAACTGGAGTAACCAACACAAAATAAGACAGTCTGCAGGTGTGGCTGGGGACACGCACATCCCTGCCAATATCGGGCTAAACTCGACACTTCCACGCTTCAAGTTGCTGTACCTTCCTCTTCTCTTTCCCCTAAAGAAGAATTTCCATTTGAAATTGTTATTTCAGTCATTTGTAATCTCTGCTCACCAGTACATGGGTTAGGTGTCACTTCATGTATTTGTTTTGAATAGCTGACATGAAAGTATTTTTAGGGAGTAGAACTTTGTTTTTCAGTGTTTATGTGTGATAAACATGACATGAGATGCCGTTACGTTTTTTTCCTCACCACTTAAGTGTCTTCAGGCTCTTTCATGATCAGGCCATACTATGTACTTTACAAAAGACAAGATATACTTTATGTTAGCTTAATGTTAATTCCTGGCCTGTGGACATTTTTATACAAGTTCATGCCAAACAGAGGCACAAATTTCCATCCTTAACATACTCTGTTTTTTAATTTTCCATTTCTGTTGTCAGATTCTGAGAACCTGCCACCAGAATTCAAATCTTGATTCTATTGCAAGCTAGTTTACCTTGAGTAAATCACTTAACTTCTAGTCAGAGATCATCCACCTGCATATTTCTTACAATATTTCAAGGTCTGTCTTACCATTCTAAAGCAGGGTTTTATTTTTGTTTTTTTGTTTTTTTGAGACAGAGTCTTGCTCTGTTGCCCAGGCTAGAGTGCTGTGGTGTCAGCCTA
>CAUYSK010065669.1:0-38923 GCA_963575035.1 Avahi laniger
TGCCGTCGCATCGGCCTAGCTTACAGCAACCTCAAATTCCAGGGCTCAGGCAATCTTACTGCCTCAGCCTCCCGAGTAGCTGGGACTACAGACATGCGCCACCATGCCTGGCTAATTTTTTCTGTATATTTTTAGTTGTCCAGCCAATTTCTTTCTATTTTTAGTAGAGACGGGGTTTCACTCTTGCTCAGGTTGGTCTTGAACTCCTGACCTTGAGCGATCCTCTCACCTTGGCCTCCCAGAGTGTTAGGATTACAGGCGTGAGCCACTGCGCCTGGCCTAGAGGAGTTTCTCTTAAGAAACTAAACAGTCCAGAGAAAAGACCTCCAACAGGAGACATTTAGGGATAGAGCAACTCTTGTCCTGATGACCATTCAGTGAAGGATACTAGTCACCGTAGTCCCTCCAAGACTTCCTCTCCCCCACACATACAAAACTTCTAATTGGTAATGTAGAGCTGTGTGCTTAAATATGAATGGTAGCTAAGAATCAGTTATCATTTGAGGAAAACCTCCAACATGAAAGAAAAAAAACACTAATCGAACAACAAAGAAGAACTAAGAAGAAACAGAAAATGCAAAAAGTGGAAGTTATTTTTTTAATTCTGCAATTAATATTGCTATTGAGATAATAAATAATATTGTGAATATAAAACAAGAATGAAAATAGAAACAATAGAAAAATTTCCGAGATTAAGCTCTTGGAAATTAAACATATATGGTAGCTGAAATAAAATATTTAATGTAAAGGTTTAGATGTTAAAAATCAAAGGAATCTCCTAAAAGAGGAATAAAATGGTCAGAGAGGTGGAAAATTAGAGGGAAAAAAGCCAAGAAAGTTAGAGGACTAGAGAGAATTGAGACAACAAAGGAGGAAATTATTGACAAATTAATATAAATCTAGATTGAAAGGGTATACTGTATGACCAGCATAACTTATTGGAAAACAACAACAAAAACTCAAGGCCCACATCAAGGCATTTTATTGTGAATGGCAGAGCATCAAAAATAGACCATCTTAAAAATGATACAGAGAAAAGAAAACAAATGAACAGGAATCAGAATGCCATCAGACTTCCCACAACCTTACCAGAAGATAGAATAAGATACAGAAATTCTTTCAAAATTCTTAGTGAAAATTACTTTCAATCTAGAATTCTATATCCAGCCAAAGGATCACTCAAGTATGAGAGTAAACTAAATATCTGAAATTTTCAGATATTCAAGGACTAAAAAAAATTGCCTTCTCTGTACTCTTTGTTAGAAAGCCAGTGAAAGATATACTTCCCCACACACTGAAGAAAGAGGAAGATAGAGGGCTCAGGAGACAATGGATCCAACATCTTGGGGGTGAGGCTGCACAGCAGACCTAGAAAGAAACCAGCCCAAGAGCATCGAGGGCTGTGTTATCTCCAGGCTGATGTGAGGTATATGGTGATGGCAGGATTACATGACGTGTTCTATCCTTTGACAGACATTGCTGCAAGTTTGACAGCTCTATTGGACCCTTATAGGAAAATTGCAATGGATACTTGGAAATAAATGGAAACAAGCAATTAAAACAAAAACAAGGCAATTATTAACTCTAGGAAGAAGAAAAAAGTTATTTAAGAACAGAAATATATTCATGGCTATACTACTGGCTTAGCAGTAAACAACGTGCATGTAAATTACTACAGATTTAACCTAAACTGTGTCACAACCATATTAGGAGGATGGGAAGAAAAGGATTAAAAGGGGGTGGTGCAGAAGAGAGCTTAATTCCTCGTTTGATGTAAATGTAACAGAAATCTAGAAGGTACTTTCTAAAATGGACAAATCAAAAATAGCAGTCTATCCATAGTATTTAGAAATAGGGAGGTATATAGACAGAAGAAACAGCTAAAACAGGATTAGGGGAAGTAGAGTATGGGATTGCTGTTTTTTATTATATGCATTTTAGTATTGTTTGATTCTTTAAAAAAATGTTGCACACATTACTTTGGTAAAAATATAAATTAATTTCGAAATTAAATAAGTGCACAAATACAGAAGAGTGATGTACGCTCATTAAGAAAAATGCAAAAAATGTGGGGGTGGGGAAATCAACCATAGTTTTATAATCCAAAACAATCATTATAAGACTTTGTTGTATTTACTTCATCTTTTATAAAAAAACCACATTATAACTATTAATATATTTTATATACAATTTAAACCCTGCTTTTTTTTTTTTTACTTATCTTCATTCCAAGAACAATTTTTTCTCAACCATTTTAGTAGCTGCGTAACATTCCTCTGATCTCCATTCTAGGCCAACAAGGAGATATGGCCATCCTCATTAATTCTTAGTGCTCACATGGACAGCAAAGGCACCTCTAAAAAAAGATGGCTGGGAGAGGGGGCTCCTTTTCAAAAATTAAAATCTTGCATCAGGTAAAAACTCTTTTGAAAACTAAACACAAACTAGCTCAAGTAAAAAGAGAAACTTACTGGCTCGTGAAATTGAAAAGTCCAGTGTATTACTTCAGGCATTGTTGGGTCCAGGGCTCAAAACGTGTCACCCAGAACGCCGTTTCTCCCTCTCTATCCTCAGCAGCACTTGCTTTTTTAGTCAGTTCTTAGTTGGCTCTACCGCTTGGATACAAGATGACTGCAGCCATTTCAGCCTTACCTCTTCCCAAGAGGGTCTCTTTTTCGCACCTCCTCAAAAGCCCTAATAGTCACTCTGATTGGGTTCGCTTGGGACAACAGCCAATAGGAGCACCTGTTCCGGCGGCCTGAAAATGTAGTACAATGATTGGCCAGGATGGGTCACATGGTCTACTGCTCCTCCTCCTGGAGCCCCACCCAGACCCTATGGACTGAGAACAGGTTGGAGAGGAGCTTCCAATAAAAATTGGAGCTATTCCTGGAGGAAGGGGGATGGATGCTGGGTAAGCAAACAACAAACATCTGCTACAGACTTTCGTTTGTTTTGTTTTATGGTAAAAGTCAAACAGAGAAAAGGATGAAGAAACAAAAACAAATCAGCCATAATGTTTTGGGATGTTTCTTCAACTGCCTTCTATGCCCTGCACTTCCCCCGCCCTGTGTGTGCCTTATTCCACCGGGCAAGTCGGCACAGCATCACGAATCCAACTAACCAGCTGTCTCCACGCCTGCCCAGGGCTCCAGGAGAAGGTGCCATGGCTGAGCAAGTCGGTAACACTGTAAATTCATGGTGACCGGCCTGTGCTGGATCTTCAGTCCTACCATTTTTCTCTGATATGTTGCTTTTTCACTATCTGCCACAACTATTTTCACACATTCCCCACCCTCCTCACTTATAACCCTCCTCCTCGCTCCTTTTCTCCTACTTCACGAAGAAAATAGAAGTCAGTAGCTGGGAACCACTTCAACTTTACATACCAGATCTATCTGCATCCACACCCATCTTTTCCTTTTCCCTCCGGCACAACAAATATTAACATGTGTTTCTGATCTAAGGTCAGGTCATTCGCTTATGCTCTGAATCTTATTCTCTCACATTTTCTTGTAAATCTAGGCTATTCATTAATCTCATTCTTTCTCACTCCCATTCTCTCTCCTCTTCCTCTCTGCTCTATCTTTTCGTTTCCCATTTAAGCATGCTTAAGTCTGTGCTTTTTTAAAAAAGAAAGATAGTTCCTTGACCTCCTATGCCTGTCCATCTATTATTCTGTCCCCTCTACAGCAAAACTCCTGGGCATGATGGCTCACTCCTGTAATCCTAGCACTCTAGGAGGCTGAGGCAGGAGGATTGCCTGAGGCCAAGATTTCAAGACCAGCCTGAGCAACAGCAGGACTTCGTGTCTACAAAAAATAGAAAAGTTAGCTGGGTGTGGTGGCACACATCTGGAGTCCCAGCTATTCAGGAGGCTGAGGCAGGATTGCTCAGGAGTTGGAGGTTGCAGTGAGCTATGATGACACTACTGCACTCTAGCCTGGGCGACAGAGTGAATCGTTGTCTCAAAAAAAAGAATATATACATTTGTTGTCTCTATTTTCTCATCTGTCACTCTTTAAACTACCCCACTTGAAATTCCAACCTCATCAAATCTACAGTTCTCACCTTAGTTGGCCTCTCTGCGGCATTCATCACGGTGGATCACTCCCTTCTGTTTGACCTCTGGGCCCAGCTCTCCTTGGTTTCTTCTGTCCTCTGTGGCCCATCTTTTCAGATACCTTTGCTTGACCTTCTCTCCTACTCAAACATTAGATATAGGAGCTCCTTAAGGCTTGGCCTTGGGTCCTATTCTCTTCTGACTCTATGCTCTTTCCCAGAGTGATACCATCCATCCCACAGGTTCAAATACCACGCATATGCCGATGAATCCTACATTTATGTCTGCAGCCTCGACGCATGTTTCCCCTGGCTTCTTGGCATCTTCACTGACTGTGTTATAGGCTCCTCGGCCTCAACTGGACCTCTCACCCCATAGTATCTGCTGCTCTTCCAGTGTTTCCTTTCTTGGGAAATGACATCTTCACTCCCACTCCCAGTTGCTCAAGCCATGTTTCCTCCCTCTTCTTCATTCCTTACATCAAATCAATTGCCAAGTTTATCAGTTTTGCCTTCAAAATATCTCTCAAATATTTTCTCTCTTCAGTGCCTCTGTGCACCTCCATGGCAGGTTAATATCATCCCTGACCTAGAGCACCACAAAAACCTTTTCACTTTTCCCCTGATATGTGATTGATTGCTTGTTTGAGGCTTGACTTATCCACTGGACCGTTTTCTCCGTGAGGGCAAAGATAAGGGCTATCTCATTCACTTTCCAGTAGTGGTAGAAAAAGGGATGAGAAATTTATGTACTCTGCTCCACAGAATTCATGTGAAGATATCTTCAGGGCCTTGGAACAGAGAAGAGAATGTTTACAGACCAAGAGACCATGTGACTTGCCCCTATCATACAGCTGGTTGGTGCAAGAGTAATAACTAGAACTCCAGGTTTCTGGCTCCCATTCCAGCCCCTTTTATCCACATTGCCACAGACAGGACCTATTAATGCAACTTGAAAATTCAAGGAACAATTTTAGACAGTTCTGCTGTCTCCTCTTTGTTCCAGCTCCATTTATTATCATGGAAGGTACATCCATACATAAAATTAATCTTACTGTCCTAACAAGTTTATTTATGTAGTATCCCTTGGATACCCTGGAATTCTGCCTAGGTTATGACCATTGTTCACCAGGAGCAGCGGACTATAATCAGGTAGAAGTGGGAATAGAAACTAGTATACTGAGAAGTAAGGAAATTACAGAGCCATCCAACACTATGATCTCAAACATTCTGGGGCAAGTTAAATTAGATGTAAATAGTCCAGTGCCTTCATAATTCATTCAACAAATATTTATTGAGTGCCTACTAAATGCCAGGCACTGTTGTAGTTGCTGGGAAGCAGCAGTGAACAAAACAACTAGAGTCCCTGCCCTCATGAAGATTATGTTCTAGTCAGGGAAAACATAATAAACACAAAAACAAACAAATAACATTGGGTAGAAATAAATGCTTTAACGAAATATGAAGTCAGTAAAGGGAGAGAGTTAGGGAAGTGGGTGGCTGCTACGTTGGACAGAGTGGCTACAGGAGATCTATCTCTCTGAAGAAGTGACATTTGAATAAGGGAGGGAGGAAACGGTGCACACATCTGGGAACAGCAAGGCCCCCGAGGCAAGAGTGTGCTTCCTGAGTGAGAAATAGCAGGAAGGGAGTGTGGCTTGAGTGGAGTGAGAGGGGAGGAGAGGAGATAGAGCAGAGCGGTGCCAGGGCCTGCCGAGGACTTGGGGTTTTCTCTGTGATGGGAGGCCACTGGAAGGTTGTGAGTAGGGGAAAGATATACTCAGGGCTTGTTTTGAAAGGAGCACTCTGCTCCTGATCTTTTTGCTGCTGGACTTTTGATGGTCAAAAGTGGAGACCAGTTAGGAGATCATAGGTGGTAATAAGTGGCTGGATTTGGAATATATTCTGAAGATGGAGTCAATAGGACTGGCTAATAGAGGACATGCAGGAGTGGCAGATTAAGAGCCAAGATTGACTCCAAAGCTTTAACCTGAGAAACAGGATAAATGGAAAGTACCATTTACTGACATGCAGAATTTTTTAAAAGGAGTAGACTCTTTAGATTATTGGTTTTGATCTGCCTGTTAGATAGTCAAATGGAGATGTTGAGTGGGTTGTCTGGAATTCAGGGGAGGCGTTAGAACTATACATATAAATCCAGGCTTTATCAATAGGTGGGTGTTTTTATGCCTTTAGCTGTAGAACTGGGGACAATAATATAGGAATGTGTGTAATATTGGTGCACTCCAACATGTAGACTTCGGGAGGATGAGGAGGCTTCAACAAAGGATTCAGAGAAGGGGAAGCCAGCGTAGTAAGAAGAAAACTGATGAGTGTAGTGTCCTGGAACCCAAGCCAAGGAAGTGGTTTTTTTTTTTTTTTTTTTTGGTTGGGGAAGGAGTGAGCAATTGTGTTCAGTGCTGCTGAAGGGCTGAATAAGATGAATGTGGATTTAGCCGCAGCATAGAGCCTCAGAAGCACAGGCTCATACTCAGAAGTATAGGATTTCAGTTCTTAAGGAACCTTAGGAATCAACCCTCTAATTTTAAAATTGAGACCCAGATAAAGTGATTTGTCCAAGTTTACAGAGGTAATCGGTTATAACCAGATCTCCTGATCCTGTGCTTTTTCTGATATATTACTTCTCTACCTTCTAAGTATTCAAATGATTAACCTGAGTCATCCAGGATAAAGTCAACAAAGGTTTTGTTATATTCTGTCTACTGCTTTAGAAGGCTGAAAATATAACAGATTTCCTCACAGTTAATATAAACAACGGGGGGTGTTTCCTGCCTACACAATTTATTTAGGTAGAGCAGCTTATTCCCTGGCCATACCTGATATATTACAAGTTATTGTTTAAAGGAAAAACTTGCAAATTCAAGGAACAATTTTAGACAGTTCTGCTTTCTCCTCTTTGTTCCAACTCTATTTATTATCATGGAAGGTACATACACCAACACAGAATCAGCTTCAAAAATGTTATCACTAAGGCCACGAATCATTTTCAAAAAGTAGAAGTCTGGGAAAGATAAAATTATCGCATGTAATTAAAATCTTCAAATCCAAATCAAATCTGTCTGTCAAGATAAAATAAAAAAGTCTATGATTTCCTGTGCTTTGTGGCTATGGCCATGTAATCAGTTTTCCAGCTATGATCCAATGGATTTATAACCATAAGACTGATTGTTGACTTATATTACAGGTTATTAAAGCTCTTTGAGTTAGATAATAAGGTTCATTTTACCCTGTTCCTTTTATTTTAATCATAATATAAACTCACTATTGCTTCAAACATTTTTTTCTTCCTGGGACTCAGGTTAGCTTCTTAAGTGTTCAGAAAGGCTCGAGTTACCAAGAATTAAAATTGCTAGAACTACATTGAGGTCGTAAAGTACCTACAAACGGGGCAGCCTCCGCTTTACTTGATCTACTTAGTCTGCAATTGTTTGAAAGGTGCAGTGGCATCAAATCTTAAAAAGAGATGTATGGATAGTTTTGCAATGCCATGAACACTTTATACTACAAAAATATTATCTTTTTAAAAAAAATTTTCTTTGTTACAGAATCTTTTCTACCTAATCTTTTAACTTCCTTCCTCTCTTTGCATCAGACATGGTAAATTTATCATGCTCACTTCATTGATCATGGAAAAAGAGGCTGGTGATCAGTTCAGCAAATTGAAAACAATTTGCTGGTTCTACCAACGTATGTGGTAGAATAGCATATCTATTGCTATCACATGTTGAGCTCCTACCATATGCCAGTCACTATAGCAAGCACTTTAGATGTATGCATTTCATTTACCCCCTGTAACAGGCCACAGGTGGTCAGGGATTGTTTTCTTCTCTGCCAGATAAGCATGGAAACTGAGGCTCAGTGAGCGTTACCAATTTGCTCATGAATACAGAACTGAGGAGAGGTAGAGTCAGGATTTAAATCCAGGTCTGTGTTCCCTGCCTGAAGTCAATGCTATTTCCATCACTTAGCATGCCTCTTTTAAGAACCATTCTGTTTATTTATTAATGTTAGGAAATAACATTTAAATGAAGCAAAAAGAAACATTTAAAGTGTGTAGAAGATACTCATTTTTCGATATGATTCATTTTTTCATGATTTGGACACAAAATGAAGGAGGTGTTTTTGCTGTCTTCAATTCTTTCATTCTCCATCTTGACCTTCTTAACTTTCTCCCCCTCCCTTGAAGTTACCTGATTCCAGGGTTTCCTGACAAAGGGTTCTCCTTTGTCTCTGGTTACAGTATCAGTTCAGCTTTCGCATACCTGCAGTGTTCTGGTTAGTTTCCTATCACACGGTTAATCTGATAGGGGCAGTTTAAAACATGCTGTATTACAAAAGGGAACGTGAAACACGTTGTGCTCCATGGTCCTAATAAGAGGGACAGACATCCTTAAACCACCAAAGCCTGGACAGTAAGTGGTAGCAGCTGGGAATATTTAAAAGGAAAAGTTAGATTTTGCATCTTTTCCATGGAAGTTTCAAAAAAATTGCCTCAATTAGACAACTCATGCAGTTTGTGGGAACATTACAAGGTTATTACTGACATCATTTGTGCTGGCTTGCACCACCCTCCTTAATTCTACCCAGGACCGGCCTGCCAGTCCATCCCAACGGGGCCGCTCCCCTCCCTGCATTCTTACCTCTGCCAGTCCTCACTACTTGGGCGACTGTTTCTCCTTCAGTCCCGGCAGGGTGTAACATTAAAATTTTGAGGTGAGAAGCACCGAGTTCAGCTGGGCCATAATGAAAGTCCAGGAGAAGAAATTACAGATGACAAGAAAGAAATTAAAATGGTAAAGAGCAAGGAGGAGAAAATCTTGCAGCAGAGAGACCCTGGTTAAAAGCAGCACGCTCCACTGGCCAATGATGTAACTTGGGAAGATTTGCCACAAGTATTTGCTAACTACTGAATTTAATTAAAGTAACCTTGGTGACCAAAACCACAATCCACTATTAAAGGTTTGTGTGTAAAGTACTGGAAAGGAGGTCAGTATTTTGTAATAACCATGAGAAGCTTTTTAAAGATGAAATTATAAATACATTTATGGGAAAAGGACAGCTGCCTCCATCTTTGCCAGGGTGAGGTCTCTCTACTTGTTTTGCCAAAGCAGTTTACTTCAATTAGATTTGGAATTTCATTTGGTCTTTTTTAGGCATAACTATCTGTTCATTTATCTATTCAGAAATATTTATTGATTACCTCCTATATATGCCAGATTCTGGGCATTCCGTGGGGAAGAACCTTCACTGGCTGCCAGACAGATGCCATGGGAGTGGGAGGCCTAACTACTCACTAGCTATGGGCACATCCTTGGGAACCAGGCAGACCTGGATTCAACCTGTCTTCCTCATTAATCAGCTGTGTCCCTTGGAACAGGTTTCTTGCCTTCTCAAAGGTACAATTCCTTCATGCATAGAAGGGAGACAAAATGCTACTTACTTCATAGGGCACTTAGAAGATTAATTGAAATAATCCAGCTGAAGAATTTTGCATAGAAACATTCACACTGGTATTATTGTGCTTAATGTATCTGTTAGGATTATCTGGTTTAATCAGGAGAGGACAGCTTTGGTTGACATAAGCAGACAAACAAAAAGGAAGTGATTGGTATTGTCAACCTAAATAGCAAATAGAGGCTCTTTAAAAGAAAATATATTTATTTGGGAAGAGAGCATTGTAACAGGAATACACATCATAGTAAATTATATGCGTATTTAGGGAGGTAAAGGAAGACAAAAGCTTTTAAAGAAAAAATTGAGGAGGATTGTGTAATTGTTTAGAAATAACTATCCTTGGCTATGAATATCAATAAAGAGGGTGACATCAGTCTGAGTTTGGACAACAGTGGGTAGGCAGATGTCCTTGTAAAAGCATATAAAATTGATGAGGAGTCTCTTCAGGAGACCACTGTCACCACTTTTTCATCCTAATATCACTTGGCTCAGATGAACATTCCAGGGAGAAAGGATAATCTTGGACACATGATTGGCCACACCCACCCCTTGAACATGGGAAGAAAGGGGTGAAGAGGCAGAGAAATCTTCTTGGAAGCTTCTGTGGTGATTTTTTGGTCAAGCAAAAGAGAAAAAGGCATTCACAGTTGAATCTAAGGCTGAGGAGGCGAAATGAGTGGGCAGCACCACTGCCGGCAGGAGGGTGAGCGTGGCCTGGAGGTCTGGTCAGAGAGAAGCGGGATGCGTGCTGAGGTGTGTGAGTAGGGTCAGGTTCTCCAGGGCTACCTGGAAAGCCAACAAGAGTAGTTCAGAGATGGCGTGATAGGAACTCAGAAACCACTGAAGGGATCTGAGGGAGACTAATCAGAAATGAAAACATGTTTCTCACATAGAGTTTGAAAAGGCTGGGCGGTGTGACCTGAACAGGGGAGAAATCAAAAGCAGATTAGACTCCTGAGTTCTGTGTGAGGTGATGAAATTCTAGACCGGGGTGGCTACATTGAACAAAATGATCTAGGTAAGGAAGATGTCGCCTTTTTTCAGAGGAAAAGAACTTTTCAAAAATCAACAGCATAGTTAGAATCAAAATATCAGACAGTAACAAGTGCTGGAGAAGATGCGGAGAAACCGGACACCTCATATACTGCTAGTGGGAAAGTGAAATGGTACAGCCACTTTGGAAAACAGTCTAGCAGTTCCTCAAATGATTAGAGTTACCATATGACCCAGGAATTCCACTCCTAGGTATATGCCAAGAAAAATGAAAGCATATGGCCACACAAAAATTTGGACATGATTCTTTATAGAATTATTCATGATAGCCAAAAAGTGGAAACATCCCAACTGTCCATCAACTGATGCATGAATAAACAAAATGTAGTATATCCATACAATGGAAAACTATTTGGCCATAAAAAGGATGAGTCCTGATACATGCTATAACATGAGCAAATCTCGAAAACATCAGATTAAGTGAAGGAAGCCAGTTATGAAAGACCATATATTGCATAATCATATTCACGTGAAAGCTAATAGTAGGCAAATCTATAGAGACAGAAAGGAGATTAGTGGTTTCTTAGGGGTGGAGGGGGTGGGAGATGGGAGAGTATAGAGCTAAAGGGTAGAGAGTTTATTTTTGAGGTGATAAAAATGTTCTAAAGTTGACTATGGCGATGGTTGTACATATCTGTGATTATACTAAAAACCATTAAATTGTATGCCTTAAGTGGGTGAATCATAGACTGTGTGAGTTATACCTTAATAAAGCTGTTTTTTAAAAAGTCGACAGGATGTGGCAGTTTAGTGTAAGGGTAGAAGTAAAGGAATGAGTCCAAGATAGTTCCAAGGCAAGCTTCTTGGGTGAGCGGGAGAGGGCAGCCTGCTGACAGAGAAGGAAGACGGGAGGGAAGCCAGGTGCGCTCTGCAGCCCTCTTACATGTGTCGAGGCTGCGATGACTTTGAAGGAGCTATGTGGTTAGTAAAGTGACCAGGAAACAATGACGTGAGAATGCTCTTCTCACAGAAAGCCAGCTGTGGTCCCTGCTTCCTGGGGACCTGGGCTTGTTTTAGAATGACAGAAGAACACATTGGGACCAGATTTCAAAGAGGCTGCCAACTCCACACAGTTTAGAAGTAGAAGGAAGATTTTCATTTTCTTCTGAGGGGTAGGTGGCAGAGTACTCACAATATAATGATGTCATTACAGGACTTTGGTAAATCCTGTCTGTTGATTGCAGTCCTTGCTGGCTCATCTCAATATCTGCATTCCCCACCCCAAGTAGCTCACTGTCTTGTGCGTAAGTGCTGCTCAGTAATTCTTATAGTAATTTCAGATTTAGATTTTCACTTTCACTAATTCACCAAATGTTTGAAATACAAAGACAGTCCAGACCCATCAGCCCGTACGCACCCGGCGCCATCTGCATTCCCCCACAACTCTGCACAGACATTCAGGTTGCCTTTTTGTGATTTTGCATGCTCTGTAAGATTATTCTTGTTGATTCTAAAATATATTTCCTTATGGAACAATGTCACACATATTGGATGACTTCTTCTTCTGCATTTCTGGCATTTCTGGCCTCCTTTCTGGTTTTCCTTCTTTGTGACAAAAATCCAAGGAAAGCCAATAATCGATGGTGCCTAAAGAGAAAGGTGGTAAACTCCACTTGATGATTTGAAGATGTGTGTTAAATCAAATCATTGAGCAGTGTCCACATGTTCTGTAAACTTTGGAAACACACATCTGTGTCAGATTGAGTCTGACACAAGAAATGCTATAATCATTTTACCTACTGTAGTTGTGATCCTTGACAAAAAAATAAAACCACTTTTCTCTTTATTGAGGAATCAAATAAATCTGCACAATAACGAATGTTTCAGGGTCTGAAACTGGCACTTTATGAACACTGTCTTATTTTGCTATGAACCTAAAAACTACTCTAAAAAATAAAGTCTATTTTTAAAAAATAAAGACTAGGCTGGTAGCTGATACATTACAATGGCCTCATCTGTTTCATACTCCCATTAGTGTTATGTCCTGCAGTTATGAACCATTTATTTACAAGTGTTAATTGCATTTGAATGATGAGCCAGCACTCAGTAATGCTCTTGGACAGTGACAGTCTCCCAATCCGTGGCAGTAGTTGCCATGACAGTTCTCATAGCTGGGGAGCAGCCCTAACAGAACAAAGTCTAGCAGCTCCCTGCAACCCAAAGAGGGAGAATCCTGAAAGCAGGCATGGTTTTCTGCCCCATCTTTCCAATACTTTAATATTGACCAGCTCCAAACTGGATATTGCCAAATAATTCACTCGCTCTCTTCATTTTGAAGACCATGCTCATTTAAAAGGAAATGTAATCCATATGTTTCTGGTTCCCTTACACTTAAATCATCAACAGTGTGTCATTTTGCAATAGCTACTAGATGTCCAAATGTTTCTGGAGACTTTTTTTCATGAGGGCAGTACGCTGCATTTGAACAAGAGTAATCACCAAAAGGCTTAAGTTCACAACTTGAAAATTCAAATCCCTAAGGTTTAAATTGCAAACTTGCTCAATCCTTACTCTGAAAAGACTCCAAAGAGCAGTAATAACAAGGAACTGGCCAAGTATTCATACATGAACATCTGGAAAAGGGGGGTGGAGGTGGAATGAAAGGAGAGGACAGTGACCAAGGCGGACACCACAGGGAAGCCAGGCATAGGCAGGGTCCCTTGACAAAGCCAGGAGACATGGTGTGCTTGGAGCCCTTGTTGTAGAGTCAGCAATGGCAGCAGCCAGAAGAACATACCAGGTGCCGTGAGGGAATTAATGGTTGGAAACAGAGCTAGGACAGATGCATATTTTATATAAAACTGCAAACAGGCAGCTGGGCCCTGAGGCTCTCATTCAAATGTCATATATAAAGGTATCCATCTCTGTGATGCTATGGCAGAATCCCAGTCTGGGATATACATAAAAGAATACAGAAAGCTAATTTTTCACAGTGGATTAAATAATAACTCTTGATGAGATCTATATAATGTAGTATCTTATTATATGTTTATTTTGATCTCCATTTAGAAAGGATTAAGGATTTGCTCAGTTGTAAAAAAAATCACCAAATGGAAATAAAATTTGATTCACTTGAAGAAAAACAAGTAAGTAAATTGCTTTTAAAATTGTTGAAATGTAAATATCTTCTGTCATTCTATCTCCAGATAATGGAGAATAAACACTAAGTGGATGATATCCAACCAGGTGGGCATTCTCCTGGAGAAAAATAAAAATTATGTGAGTCCTATGTTAAAGAAATCATGTGAAAGTTAAAGGATGAATTGTAGAAGTAACAATAAAAAGTACATGGTGGGGTTCCCCTGTGACATCATGGGCCTCACGGAGACCCAGGTGACATAGGTGAGCATAAAATTATTGTCACCTAGACAAGTCCCACATTGGTTGGTTATGTCCCTGAGTCTCATATTACTCACACGTATATCTCTGCCAAGTCCTACTCCTAGCCTCTTTACCGAGGAAAGATATGATGTGAAGAAGGGGTGCAGGAGGGCAGGAAGAAGGGAAAGCCCAAGGAGGCTTTAGGAACCAAGGAAGACAGGAAGAAGATGCAACTTGAATGGTCTTTATCTATTTTGTTCCTTCACCACATTGAACCTGGGGTCTTCAAGTACATTGGAGTAGGAGGAGAGATTCTGGAGGAAGCCCACCTGCCTCAGCCTAGAAATGCCATACATGACTTCTGCTCATAGTCTATGAGCCAGAACTAGTCACATGCCCCACCTTACCTGCAAAGAAGACTAGGAAATGTAGAGTGCATGGACAGTTGGTGAGCCCTGTTTCTGCCATAAGCATCTACTTATCTGTGCCTGTACTTTGACTTCCTTTGGGTCTCCTTGGCCTTATTGCTTGCTAATGCGCTGAATTTAGTCTGCTGTCTCTCAAAAATCCCCAGCCCCACAGAATGAGCCAACAGTTAGGGGAGGACATGGAAGGACTCTCCTTCCAGCACTGGAAGTTCACCACACATACCACATCAGGCTTGAGCTATAATAAACATAGAGCAAACAGGGAGCTTCTTGTCAGTGTCTCTGCATTAATTACACTATCTCTGGATCAGGTAACATGGAAGGTAAGAGGAAATGGTTCTCGATCACCTTTTCCATTTCCTTTTAAAGATGGATCTATTCTTACTGGGAGAGAAGCCTGGCCAAGAGGCTCCAGGCGCAACTTAACAGAAGGAAGGATGGAGCTCCAGAGAAGGGTGTGTAGGAATATGTGGGTGCAAGGGTACATAAGCATATGCTCCATATTCTGTGTGGGTCTCACTCGTGGAAGAAGGTGGGCTGCCATGGTGCATAAGGCATGGCCCCTGTGATTCTGCCCCACACTGTCCAATGTTGTGAGCAAACAGAATTAGAGATCAGTAAGAAAAATATTCTATCACTGCCTGTCACCTTAACCTCTACCACATGAACTCCCGGCTGCTCCCGAAGCTACTGTGATGCTATGGGGCCACCCCGAAGTAGCAGAGAGGGGGCAAGCAAGAAGAATGATGGGGCTCTGTGCTTCCCACCTGTTCTAACAAGCTTGGAAGCCAGGGGCAGTGATGAGTAACCTGGAGAGGAAGCCTGAGTGCTCAGGGATTCTGCTACTGTGAAATGCTGAACTTAAAGCTGCCTGTCCATATGACCTGGCCTTTGGATATATCCAGTCTTTGTATACAAATGAATTCACATGTCTAGTAATGCCCCAAAGACACTGCTTTGCCCACTTAATAGTAGAAATTTCAGTGTTTTCTGTCCAGGGGTTTTCTGGCCCTAGATATCTTCCCAGTGGTGTTGTCAACATGAATCAGAAGTTTACTTCCATCATTAACACTACTGTTTCTGCAATGATTTTGGACTGGGCTCCTTGAGGCTACGGGGGGCCAGGGATGGGGTGTTGAAGTTGTATATCCTTGAATAGCCCAACTTTTCATATTCATTATACACATTTGACAAATGCTAGACATGCAATACAGCAAGCAGGTTGCTGCTGTAGGGTGGGTTCTCCAGAAGCAGATGCAGAGATGGAGTTTGGGGTGCAAGATGTTTATTAGAGATCAACACCTGTGACAGGAAGGGGGATGAGGCAGGATTAAGCAGAGAAGTCAAACAGCAATGTAAGCCAACCCAGTGGGAGCTCTAGAGTGAATACTGCCATTCAGAGTTGTCCCAAAACAAATGTCTGGGGCTTTATACTCCTGAAATAAATGGGAAGGTCTTGTTCAGTTACCAGATGCAGATTGCTCTGGTACACAATCTCTCTGCAGCTGAGGCAGACCCTGAAGAAGGTGACAGCGGGAAGCTGTCACTGATTGCACTTCCCACCACTAGTCATGAGTTCCTTCCTTGGAGAGGGGGCTCCGTGGTGTATATCCATGTCTACCATACTGATGGGCTGTCCATCCAAACCAAGGAAGAGGGGGAAAGAGATGAGAAAATTAAAATGTGTGAATGGGACAAGGAATGAAGAAACTGGAGCCACCTAGAGTGTGAGGTCAAATCCTACTTTCAGTCTTGGGGTAGGGAAGACACTCAAGTCAGAAACAAATTCAGAGGGGAACAGTGTGTCAGGAACCTGAGGGTACATGGTGACCAGGGTCAAATACAGGAAGTCTGAGTCACAGACATGAAAGGCTTACAGCTGAGGCAGAGAACTTGGGTTTGCCACTAACATCCATCCATTCATTTGGTAAGCAAGCATTTTTGGAGCACCTGCTCTGTGCCAGGCACTGTGCTAAGGGGTGTGGATTGAGACATGGATCATTGAGGTCAATGGCTATAGTATGCTGATCAGATACCGCATGGAAGGGCTGCACAGTCATATGCATTCGTTCTTCTGTGGGAGCAGCTTTGATGCACAGTGGGACTCTTTGGTCATGACTAATTGATCCAGGGTTGACATTCCACCCAAACTGGTGCAATTCAATTTGTAAATTGTAGTGGAAACACCCATGGATAGAGAGTGTTAGAGGGGAGGCATTAGTAGCAGAGCCCTGGAGAGAAAGTCCATGCACATCCCATAGCATTGTTTTAATATGAAAAAATAAAAATAACTCACATGCCAATGAACGGGAGATTAAATAATTGGTCATGCAGCCACATAATACAGTACATGTAGCCATTGAAAGGATGATGAAAAGCTATTAATATATTTATTTGCATGGAATATATCCATGCCATATTATTTGAAAAAGCAGTATTTAAATATGTTAAACTGAAAAGATTCAATGCATATGAAACAACTACTCTGGGGGGAGATAATCTCTAGGGGAGAGGGGATTAGGCATGTGTTTCATTTTCTTCTTAAAATCTTTTCTCACCTTTTGAATCATCTGCAACAAATATAGTACTGTTTTTATAAAGGCAACATATTTTCACTTTCAGAGAAAAAAAAGGAAGCCTAATGGTTTGTCCATTAGACCCCTCTTTGTGGCAGATAAGATGCTCTCAGCTTCATCCGTCTCAGAGCCGCTGGCCACTTGTTCCAGCCTCACTGCAATGATCAACTCCAGGGAGCCTCCAGCAACTTGACGGGACTTGCCTCTTGCCTGCCGCTCTATCCTCTTGGCTTGGGCCCCAACTTTCTCAGTGCTGATGAGACATGGAACCACTCATTGCCTGCAAATGTACAACCCCAAATGGGGAGGTGACGGAGCCGGGCAGTTAATTTAGAACCTATTGGCCAAAGGGAGGCAAAAT
Organism: Avahi laniger; assembly: GCA_963575035.1. Taxonomy (NCBI): domain Eukaryota; kingdom Metazoa; phylum Chordata; class Mammalia; order Primates; family Indriidae; genus Avahi; species Avahi laniger. The sequence continues at coordinate 17,277 of CAUYSK010065669.1, forward strand.
ATCAATTCTTCCCCCCTTCTCTGTGAGACTGAGCAATCAGCTGTGCTTACTTACCATTGCCATGGAGCTGGTGATACACCACCACATTGGCTTTCCTACTTCCCCGTCTCACTCCTTTTCCCCACGCTCCTTCCCTGGGATTGCACTCTCTAAGAAAGCACTAGCACCTAAACTCCTGCCTCAGGCTCTGCTCTTTAGGGAAGCCAGGTTCATTTCCTAGGTTAGGGCAATGTCTCAGGATCAAAATTCCCCATGCAGCAAAACAACCAGCCATATGCAGATGCTGGGGCTGGTCCAAGAATCTCGAGACTTTTGCTGCATGGAAAGAAACTCCCCACCCCAACCCCCCACCTACCAAGGGCAAAATCTAGATTCCGATCTTGCCCCTTCCTACTTCCCCATGAAATTAGAGCTTTAATGCATGCAAATTTTCCCTAATCCCTTGCCTTTCACCCCAACCAAGAAGAAACTAAAAATAGAGAAAAGTACTTACGTTATTTCCCTCCTCCAACTCAGAATGCTGGAATTATTAAGTGTCTTTGTATTTCTTCTTTTAAGGTAGGAAACTCAGAAGATAAAGAGCAAGAAATGTTTCCATGTCCTTCACCTCCATCTGGTATCTGGTCCAATGCAGAAATTTGCACTCATTGTTTAGTCAAATATGCAGCCTCTGGACACCTACGAGAGCACTTTCACATGTGCCTTTGAAATGAGGAATTCCTTGGCCATGGTGGAACCAGGCCAAAGGAAAACTGAATCTACCAAATGGCACAGTTTACAATTCCAAATACATTATTACCAGACCAATGTGATGCATCAATGGAGCCTCTTGTGATGGGGCTTATTTTTATGTGCCACTCAGTACGGCAATTGCTTTGCACCTAAATCTGTGGTGATGTAGCTGAATCACCTGCTAGAGATCCTGCAACTTTTTCCCTCTTTCAGACACTGACAGCAGTTCCATCTGAAAGGGGAGGTGCTGGGGTAGCTATCTTTGGCACGGGGCTAGGGCCCCTAATTGCAAAAGAGAGTAGGATCAGCCCTTTAATGTTCATCATTTTTACACTTCCAGAACACTGCCAGATACCATGAGCCCTTGGGGCACCCGGGGATTCTTTGGAACCTACTACTATCCTCAGCCAGAAGGTGAGGAGCTCACACTCTAGGGATGAACTGGGACCCACAGGACAGTGGGCAGGATCTATCAGGACTGCGTAAGGCTGTGGAAGACTTAAGCTCTGTTATCTCCTTGTCTCCTCTTCCTTCTGCCCAATCCTCTTAACATTACAGAAACAGGAGCCTCCCACAAAGAATTCGGCATGAGGCTCAGAGGAAATAATAAAAGATTAAGAGAGCTTGTCAGATTGCAGGCTGCCGTGGTGCTGATGCGTAGGCCGAGACCACCGTCCAGATGTTTGCACTTCCATTTCTCCTTTCCATGTAGTGTCTCCTCCTGCAGTCCAGCTCCTTTCAGGAGTCTTTGAACAGGGCCTTTCCTTTGAAAGGACATCTTTTCCAAACAGGTGGGAGAAACAAAACAAGAGTGAGACTAGGTCCACTTGAGTTAAACGTCAAGGGCTCTGGGTAGAAATAGGGTGGCATGGACACCAGAGCACTGGGCTGAGAGAAGGGCCACTGGAACCCAGCTCGGCGCTCCCAGGGAGAGAGGGCTGTGAGTGCCCCAGTGAGGCCCAAACCTCTCAGAAGTACACAGTTCTCACCTGCAAGAATGAAGCCATTAGCCTGTATTGGAGGCTTTCAAATGTGTTCATTGTAAAGCATAACACCCTTTATTCAAAACAGATTTTAAAAAGTAAGAGAAAAAGAAGAAAAGGAACTGCTCTTCTGGCACTTGGAAAGGAAACAATTGGAAAACTGCCGGGATTGCTAAAGTTCCTGATTAAAATGTCCAGGCAAAAGGTACAGCTCGAGGATATCTCTCATATGCCCTTCACCCTGTCCCCCCAGATCGACGCTATCTTATCCACCAGGAATAGGCAGCATGAATCCAATTCTAGGGAATTTTCAAGTTGCAAAGTGATATTTAAATATTACAACTGCTATTCTGTTCTGGCAGCAGTGAAGACGAGAAATGACCTGTGCCACAGTTCGTGGCAGTTAGTCGTAAATGCAGCCACAATGGGAGTGATCCTCGATGAACAGGAGGAGAAAGTATGTCGAGGAATTTTCTTCTATTTGCTGTATCCTGAATTTGCATGAGAGGAAATGGGAACACTGTATATGACTTTAGAGTTGAGATCCTGAGTTTGCACACGGTTTAGAGGGTTAGTGAGGTCTCATGTGCACTACAGGACAGCTAGCTCTTCTGTCCCTGTGGGTCTTCTTTCTACCACTACAGGCAGCTTCATTCTACCTGGGTTCATCCTGACCGATCAGGAGTTCAGAGATCCTCCTAGCTGACAGTCAGCAGTCTCTGGCCCCTAAGAAGCTCCTTCAGCATGCTGCCACTGGCTTAGGAGGGTCTGATTTTCCTTAGACACTGGGGAGGAGGTTAGGGCGATCCATGTGGTGTCTCCTAAGTCAGTCGATGGTAAAATATCAAAAGGGAACTCTAAGCATGCAGCTGGCTCAGAACCATGAATGTGCTAATCTGTGGCATTCCCGATATTACCCAAATGTGGAGCAAAAAGGTTTCTACATACCTCTTGGGAAGTCAGTCAATCTATGAGCAGTGAATGAAATTCTTGAGAGTAAGGTGATTTTAAAATATTTACCAATTATTAACACTACGTCATGTATACTGACAAATTAGAATGGATAAGGGACTGGAGTGGATTCTAGTCTACTGCTGTTGTGCCAAGTGTTGACTTTTAGTTGTTAGATGGTGTTATGGGTTGACTGTTGTCCTCCCAAAATTTATATATTTAAGTCCTAATCCCTTACCTCACAGTGTAAACTTACTTGAGAATAGAGTCATTGTAAATGTAATCAGTTAAGAGGAAGTCATACTGGAGGTAGGCCCTGAATCCAATATAACTGATGTCCTATAAAAAGGGGGGACTTGGACACAGATATGCATACAGGGAGGGTGCCATATGAACATGAAAATAGAGATCAGGGTGATGGGTGAACAAGCCAAGCCCCAGAGATTGCCAGCAAACTACCAGAAACTAGGGGGAAAGGCCCGGAAGAGATCTTTTTCCAAGTACCTTCAGAGGGAGCACGACCCAGCCAACACCTTGATCTTGGACTTCTAGCTGGCTTCTAGAACTGTAAGACAATGAGGTTCTGTTGTTTAAGCAACCCAATTTGTGGTACTTTGTCACAGCAGCCCTAGCAAACTAATATAGATTGGGGGTGGGGGGTGGTTTCTGGAAGTCCCAGAGGTGAAGCCAGAGTGGCAAAGGGAGAACATTTGGAGGCTTGGGGGAGTGCCTATTTACTAGCAAGCATAAATGCATTTCAACATTTTACCAATCAGTTTGGCTAATACCATTGCATACAAATTGATTATCAGACTTGACTGAAAGATCATGGAGTATCACAGTCTCTCAATTCCTGGAAAGTACAAGAAGAAGAGAGAGAAATATCTTTCTTGGAGAGTTAAGGAATCCACCTTTAATAGGGGGTTGGAAAAGAAGATTTTTATTTGGGGTTATTTTAGTTTTGTGAGTAACTCGAGCTTCATTCTGCATTGAGCACCCACTGCTAGTTGCTTTGCTGGCTGAGGCACTGACAATGGAAACGAGTCTAAGACTGTATCTGGTCTCCTGGAATTTACAGTCTAATTGGAACAACAATATTGAGACATCTGAAAGAAAAGCTTATATAAGGCAATTGAAACTTAAGTATAACATAATTCATATGTTATTATTATTATTACTATTACTATTAAGTACCAGCTCGGATGACTAACCTTTGGTTAAAGATTTCCAACAGTCCAGGAGCTCTGCTGTGAGATGTATGGCCACAAAATGCTCGGGCTGACAGTTCACATCTCCTCCTGCCCCTCCTCCCCCTGCCCCAGTATGCAAGCTGCTCAGCACACTTGGATGTGAGCATCTCTCTCAGCTGTGAGCTGACTCCTCCTAAAACAATCAGAACAGACCCTATGCTTTCCACATGGGGTGTCAATGCTCCTATCACAATTTCTTTTAAAGTCTCAATCTCAATATTTTAATTCATTTTCCATTTGGTTTCTGTAAGTCCTTCCTGGTTGTGAAATGTTAGGGTGGTCAGTTTATGTTTCACTAACTTCCCCTCAAGCCCACTGAGATTTCCAGTTTGCTTAGGGCATCTGGATGTGGGCCAGGCCCATAAATGTTAGCTGTGCTTTCTAGCAAAAGCCAAGGGGAAATTCTCTGTGTGGTGAGGTGAGGAAGGCATGTCTGACTGACAGGAAGAGGGAGGGAAAGGGTGAAGCTGAAACATAAGCAGCAACAGGCCTTCCCAGAAGTGGCAGAATTTACCAAGGGATGCATTAGGAAACAGGGACTGCCAGGAACATGGTGCTCCTTTTCGCCCCATTGGGAGGAGAGCACAGCCTCAGCATTGTCACCTCTGAATAAGAATGCATGAATTGAAAGCCAGGGACAAGTTCCAATCTCTTAGAGCATCAAGTTAGGGCATCCTAAGGGATATGAGTCTGGTAATAAATACAATTCCAAGAAGAAGTTCCAACATCTGTTCCATCTGTGTCTGGGCCCGGACTGGGATACCATGAAGCCAATTGGCAAAATGTATTATTTCTCCTGGCTGGAAACATAGCATCTTTAGAAATCTAAATTCACCTTGACTTTTCTCCCACTTTCCTAAGTTGTTTTTGTTATTGGGTTTTGTTTTTCTTCTAGCCAGATTTTCTTCCTAACTACTTCAAACCCTGAACTTGGACACACACTCAAAAAGAAAAATGCTGCCACTGCAGATTCCGTGAGCCTGGAAGACAGTTTTGGGATGTGGAGAAGAGAACTAAGAACAGAGAAATTCTAATCATTCTATTATTAATGTTTACACATGTATCCAGATGCTTTATATACATTTGAACTTCACCTCATGATACTCCTGTTGGTTTTGCCTGGATCTTTCCACTGCCATAAACGTCTCAGGGTAACACCGACGTGGTAAGTAATGCTTAGATCATTTCCAGTCCGATTATCAATCCTTTACAAATAATCACCTTGACTTGCACACAGCTGCTTTGCTTCTATAAAACAAGAATTAAATTGTGTTTCCTTTTCATTTTACTTTTAGTCCTGGAATTGATCTATTGGTTTTATAAATTCTCCATGAACCTTGACAGTGTGTGATGGCTGCAGGCAAATTCCTTCCAGCAGGATGGAGCCTTCAAAGAGTGTACTGACTGATACTGAAGTGGGCTTTCACTTTCCCCCTGCTGGTAACATCGCATTTAATCCCAGAATGTACGATTTTCTGAAAACGATAGGCTGGTCATCTGGATTAATTAAAACATTAAGACACATGCCCACCATCTAATAGACATCCAAAATGAAGGCCAATCGAAGAGTAAAGGAGTTAGAAAAATTTTAATATTTTCTCCTTTTAGCTCATTTCTGCTTGGGTTGGTTTGTTTTGTGGAAATTTGCATATGTGACCCCTTCACTTGTTTTAATCAGCCATTCGTCAGCTTTTGGCCTAGCGCACAAGGAAAGCAGTGATGGGAGGGAGGCAGGGAGGAGAATAAGACACCAGGAAACGGGAGTGAGACTCAGATAATGGTCTTTGTTGCTTGTCACCGGACTCTGATGATTTCTGAAAACTACTGCACTCTGTTTTGTGTATTTACAGAGGAGCATCAGTTTACAGGATAAGTGAAGATTTCTTCAAGGTCATTTATCACAGTGGAGCTGCTACCCCCGTGGTGCCAGAGCTTTGTACACAGAAGATATCCTTTGTACACAGGAATATGTCTTTACTAAATTTACATGAATTCTTAAAAGTTGTGTGTGAATTCAGTTTTTATAAGTTGAATCATACTTTAAAAACATATGGGGAGCATATTTAAAGGAATATTGCATTGGATCGTTTTGTAAAATGAATATTCACCTCCTGATTTAGCTGTTTGGCAAGCAGAATTGGGTTTATCCAGTTTCCTAAAAACTGCACATGAAGATCCTCTGTTCCACATCTGCAACATGAGGGGCTTAGACTCTTGGGTTGATCTTGGATATTTCTTCCGGTCTAAAATTCTGAAGTTTTAAAATCTACCTCTGATTAACATTAAATTTTAAAAGTTGAGAGATTTGGCCACTTTTTCTGCTTTGAGGTGTAGGGGAAGAAAAAGAATTTTTTCTTCAACCCTCATAGGTTCTTAGTTAGAACAGATCCCTTCAATAAAAGATAAGATTAACAAGAGAAAAGCAGAAGTTTATTAACATGTATATTTCATACATACATGGCAGACACCCAGGAAAAGAGTAGTTTTCAAAGAGGTGGTTTTGGATTCCAGCTTATATAGCATCTTCAACAAAGAACAGTAAATTTTTAGAGAAGCAACAAGACAAAGGAAAAGAACTTGGATTCTAGAGGGATGGCAACTTGTGGAAGGCAAATGAATGGCAGATAAAGGCTAGTTAGAAAATCTTGTCCATGGGGACATCTGGTACCATCTCCAGGTCCATAAGAGTCTAAAGTTGCCTTCCGTAGTTAACCTTTGTTCTCCATGGTAGAGAGGGAGGCAGGATATCTTTGTCTTTGTAAATCTATGTTCTGCTTTAAGGGAAATACAGGGAGGGCAGCGAGCTTTCCTACATCTGCTTCTTGTTAATTGCCTTCAGTGCAACAATCCTTCATAATTCAGGGTGGCATATTCTGGTTTCCCACAAAGGGACAGGGAGAAAAGGTAGAGTCATTCTTCTCAAGATCTCTCTTCTTTTCACAACCAATCCTTTATTGTAATTATTTTATTCTGAAATAACCATTATTTGTATCAAGTTAGAGCTACCTCTAACATTAGGGAGAACTCTTCTATGAATTCAATGTGTTGCTGACTTCTTGACTACAAACTAATTGAGCTCTGCTGGATTGAGATGGGAGCAGTTGAGCATCTCTCCTCCCTGTGGGGACTATTAAAGATGTGATGTATCTTAGCAGCAAAAACACACAATTAAGGCACTCTCTATGTGTGTGTTCCCACAGGAAAAACAATTCAGAACGTGCTTTTTTGTTTTCGATTATATAACAGACTGTATTCAAATGTACTGATGGATTATGGTCATTCAGTAAACCTTCTCTTGGACCAAATGCCCTGCATATCTTTATAAAATGAAAGAGTATGTTGATTCCTACATTAACTAGAATAATGTCAAGTCAAAAAGTCCTTGATGATTGGCACTTCTCTCCAACTCTCTCATTTAAAAACACATAAAAGACTTTAATATTTTGATAGAAATAGCATGACTATTAAAAACAATTCAAGTAGTTCAGAAAATCACCCCAAATTCCACTATTCAGGTACAATAGTCCTTAAAATGTGGTGGCCAGGGTTACAGCCATTTCTCTATGTATGTACAGAAAGAAGAATGGATGGAAGGAGAGATAGAAGTATGGATGAATGGAAAGAAGAAAGGAAGGAAACAAGAAAGGAAGGACAGAAGGAAGGAAGGAGGAAGGAAATTCATACTATATATGTTTTCTTGGTTTTTTGAATTTGTTTTTAAATATTTTCTAATTTTAAAATAGTTTTAGATTTACAGTTAAGTTATAATACAAAGATAGTATAGAAGGTTCCTTTACATCTAGTACCCAGTTTCTCCTATTGTTAATATCTCACATTAATATATTTGTCAGTTAAAACTAATGAACAAATATTAATACATTATTATTAACTAAAATTCATACATTATTTGAATTTCTTTTGTTTTTACCTGATGTCCTTTTTCTGACCCAGGATCCCATCCAGGATATTACATCACGTTAACCCATCGTGTCTCCTTAGGCCTCTCTGGACTGTGACAATACCTCAGACTTGTTTTTGACAACCTTGACAGTTTCGAGGAGTACAGGTCAAGGTACTTTGTAGATTGGCCCTCGATTTGTCTGAAGTTTTTCTCATGATTACATTGGGGTTATAGGTTCTTGGGAGGAAGACCACAAAGGCAAAGTGCCATTCTCATCACATCATATCAAGGGTATGTGCTATCAACATGACTTATCATCAGTGCTAAGCCTGACCACATGGCTGAGGCGGTGTTTGTCAGGTTTCCCTACTCTTTTTGTCTCCTTTTCCATACTGTTCTCTTTGGATGGAAGTCACTGTGTGCAGCCTGTACTTATGGGACAGGGAGTTATGCTTCACCTGCTTGAGGTGGGGGCAGTATCTTCATAAATAATTTGAAATGCTTTTGTACAGATCTTCCTATTCTTATTTATTTATTTATTTATACAATAATTGATTTGGACTCAAGGATAGTTTATTCTTTGGGTTATAATCCAATACTATGTTATTTATTTTGTTGCTCAAATTGTTTTAGCTTTGGCCATTGGGAGCTCTTTCAGGTGGCTCTTGAGTCCCTTTGACCCATTGTTTTGTTGTTTGAACACTTCCTTACTTTCTGGGACCACAAGATGCTCCGGGCTCATCTTGTATATCCCTGCCCGAGCCCTAGAATCAGTCATTTCTCCAAGGAGCCTTGTTATTCTTTACTGTAGAATGATATTTAGAATCTAAGATCTCAGTTTGGGTGTCCTTATTGCAGCCAAAACTGTAAGCCCCAGGCTCTTTGTGCTGGTATCTAAAGTAGCAGGTCTTCAAACATAGATTCATGTGGCCTCTCCAGACCAGGAGGCTTCAAGTAGGCGAGGGTGGTACATCAGCAAATCTCTCCTTCAGCCCCACTGTCTAGTGGCTGTGTGTCTACTGACCTGTCTCTAGGGACATTCCTGCATCTCTCCTGAGCCACCTACATCCTTAGGTTTGACCACACTAATCAGAGATTTTTTTTTTTTTTTTAAGATAGATCTTTCCACAACATAACATTTCCTTTCGGGGAAATGTTTCCAGCCAAAGATCCTAGAGGGTAGGTTTAACTTTTACACTTCTCCCTCACTTTGGTTTCACAATATTTTGAGTATGCTTTAGAGTGTGTGGTCTGAATTTGCAATCATTTCTTCGTTTCAGTAAAGACGGAGGGGTTTTATTGCTTTCTGTTTGCAAGGGCAGGGGGTGGTGGTGTCTTTTTGTTTCTGTTCTATTATTCTTACATTTTTCAGTGAGTTTTGAGAACAGTGGATGAAAAATACTTATTCAATTATGTTCAACTGGAACACTTGGTGTTTCTTTTCTGAACCACTTTCCAATTTGATGAAGCCAAATATTTCAAACACTGGTTGCGTGTGCACTTATCAAATACTCAACACAAGACATTGTCAAAGTGTTCAAAGGTTTCCAAAGAATAACATCAGAACTCCTCAGCTTGATTTGCAAGGTCTAGTTTTCTTTTCAAGTATCACACACCCACCACTCCCTCTGCGCAGCCTTGTACTCCTGAAAGCCTGCTCTTTTCTTCCTTTAATAGGGCTGGTTCATTCTAGCTCCTGTATTCTTGCTCATAGAGTGCCAGGTGATCTAATATATGAGAAGCCCTAAAATAGGTATGATGATTTTGCTTTTTAATTATTTTACATATTTCACTTCATAAAAGTGGATTAAACAGGGAAAAAAGGCTATCGTAAAGGTTACCGCAAAATTGTTTCTGTTTAGCTACAAACTCTGTGATTCCTGGGTTGAAAACTTTCATCATCAAACCAGATATTGGTAGGGCAGAACTTTCCTCTTCTACACATGGAAATTGAATCCCTAGATTTTTAATTTTCCTGGCTTTTAATCTACAGGGAACCCTCATGAATAGTCTGCATTCTGTATACATTAATAAATCCTCTATTGAGATACTTTCATCTTCATAGAAGCAGTCCACAGAATACAATAAATCATTTCATTTTTATTTGGTAATGCAATCTTTATTGAGCAACGAATCCTTTGTATATAAGTCACAAGCTTATTGAATAAAAAAGAAATGTCTTAATAGTAAGCGCTCGTATCGCTGTGACATAAAGAAACTTTGAAGTTTCACGTTAAGAACTTTGTTCTACTTTATTTAGTGGTACTGAAAAGGAATGAAAGAATCTATATGTAAACAAGCTTTAAAAATACATTTTAAGGTTTGCAGAATAATTTAAATTTAACAGAAGATGTAATTCTTTGGGATTTTTTTATTAGGGTGGATAAAAGCAGACATGCAAGTGCCAGGTCAAAAGATACGGCATTTGCTGTTGGTGAGGAAGTACTGTTGCTTTACAGGCCACTCAGAGACAAGCCCTGTGCCTATGCAGTGAATAAACTGGAACTTCCTGGCTCACAGAGTTCAACTGCCTTGCTTTTCTTATCCCATCTCAAAAGAACAACCCGTTGTGATTACAGTGACAGCTGTTAGGAATGACTAAAACAATTTTTCCTGTTTGTTTACCCTCCTGGGGTAAATAAATATCATCTTGTGCATCTCAAGGATGACACTGGATAGCTGTGTGTAATGTCACTGGCCCCTACGCTATCAGTGGAGCACCATCAGTCTGAACTTGCATGCATGCCTCGTGGGTGTTCCTGACCCCCACCTGCAGCTTTGACACTGGTCACCAGCCAGCACGGCATGTTTCTAATCTGCCTCTATGTGATTATGAATGCAGTCTGGGAGACTGGGTGCCTTTACTATTATTATTATTACCACTTGTCTCTCAGCTCCAAATCCTCTATTCTACACCCTGCTCTGTAATACTGGAACTAGGACTCTGCGAACTGCACATCCAGGACTCCTTTGGCAGCTGGCTCCCTGGTTCTACCAAGAAGAGACTGGAGGGCGGGAGAAGAAACTTCCTTTCTGCTCTTTCCTGTTCTTGTCAAAGTCACCCAAGTAGTTGGGTGACAATTGGCTACAACTGCTGGTGCCAACTAGCTTTTTGTGACTCTCCCAGAAAGGGCTCACCCTTAGAGAGGCTGGCAGCAGCCGGTCAGCACCTTCCCAAGTCTGAACACCAACACGTCAGGGACCCACCTCTCGGCACCTGTTTCTTTCCTGCAATTACAATTTCTGAGTTACTTTGATGTTCCTCTTTGCTCTCTCAGTCCTCCTCTTCCTGTGTAAGCAATTGCCTGCACTAAATCCCATCTTCCTGTAACATAGCGCAGTTACTGTTTTCCTGGCTGGATTCTGACTCCATGAGAGTGACAGAAGTGTTCAGGGGACAAGACTAGGAAATCACCTTCACCTGAATTCCCAGACTCCAAATACACAATTTGCAATTCTTTAAAAATAACTTAAAATTTATGCTTAAATTCATATAGAGTCAAATTCACTCCCTGTGATGTCCACATGTGGATTTTGACAAACACATAGAGATGTGTATCAGCTACTACAATCACGGTACTGAGTGGTTCACGACCCCCAATTCCCTCCTGTTGCCCTTTGGTCATCCCTTCCCCAACCCCAACCTTTGATACCCACTGTTCTGTTGTTCATCCCTACAGTTCTGTCTTGTATGGAATGTCACATACATGGAATCATACAGTATGCAGCCTTTTGGGTTTGGTTTATCTCAGTTAGCAAAAATGCATTTGAGATTCCTCCATGGTGTTGCATAAAATCACTTAACTTTAATATTAATATTCATGTACTACGTCAGCATAGTGTAGATTCTGCTCTGTTGATACCCTGGAATGCCTGTATTATAAAATTTTCTATTGCTGTATAATAAATTACCATAAATTTAGAGGCTTAAAACAATACACATTTATAACCTTACAGTTCCCATGGGCCTGGAGTCCATCCTCTGTTTAGGGTCTCACAAGGTTGAAACCAACATGTTGGCCAGGGCTACAATCTCATCTGAGGCTCATGACCCTCTTCTAAGCTCTCTGGTTGTTGGCAGAATTTAGTTCCCTGCAGCTCCAGGACAGGCCCGTTTTCTCGCAGGCTGTTGGCTGATGGTCTCTCTCAGCTCTTCAGCTCCCCCGGGCTACAGTTTCCTGCCACATGGCCCGCTCCCCAATGATGCAATTTGCTTCTCCAAGGATAATAGAAGTGTGTCTCTCTTGCTTCAAATCTCTCCCTTCAGCGAATGCCTGGACTCTCTATTAAAGGGATCGCCTGATTAGACAAGATCCACCCAGGATAATGTCTGTCTTGTTTAAGTCAAAGGCTGCTGACTAGGAATCTTAATTACATCTGCAAAATCACTTGGCCTTTGCCACATAATGTAACCTAGTCACAGAGGTGAAATTCCGTAACATTCACATGTGCTGCCCACATCAAGGGAAGGAGATTATTCAGGGTTTGTACACTACGAAGCAGGGATCTTTAGTACTAGTTAAAAAATTCTACCTACCACAATGCTCTATTCCTTTCTGCCAATCCAAATGCTTCTCAGATAGGCCATCTCAAATCCCACTTCTTTATGAAGTCTTCCCTCAATGCTCATTTTGCAGGTAACAAAATTGAGGCCCAGAGCATATGCAACCTGATGACAATGACTCAACTGACTAATGGCAGAGAGCCCATACCACAAATGATCATTTCACCTCTCTAGGCCTTACTTACCTCATTTGTAAAGGTAGGAATTTAATGTGGAGACTATTCAGGTGTCCCTGGCTCTAAGAGCAACAGATCCAAGTGGGGATGATTTCATCATGAGAATCTGGGCAAGTCACTGTAGGGGGAGCAGAGCAGTTCAACTTTCATCTTATTCACATATTGTTACACTAAGGAAAATTGAGTGTGAAAAAATTTTTAAGAATTTCAGGAAAAAACCTTTAATACCATTGGTTTAGCCTAACCTCCTCATCTTACAGATGAGAAAGTTAAGGTTCTTTCTCACTCTACATTTCCAGTTCTGAGAGGTGAGATGAAAGCCTTGATGGAGGGGCCCAATCTGAGTAGGTGCAGAGGAGAACAATGGATGAATAGGCAGAGCAAAGGCTGGGTGTGTAGACTGAATAATGGCCTCCCAAGATGTCCATGTCTTAATTCTCTGGACCTGTAAATGCTATTGTATATGCTGAAAGGGACTTCACAGGCGTGATTAAATTAAGGATCTTGAGATGGAGAGATTATTCTGGTATCCAGATGGAGAGATTACTCCGGTATCCAGGTGGGTTCTATGCAATCACAAGAGTCCCTATAAAAGGGAGGCAGAAGAGAAGAAAGAAACACGAAAAGAGGACAGATTTGAAGAAGACACATTGCTGGCTGAGAAGACGGAGGAAGGGGCCATGAGCCAAGGAATGGAAGGAATGCAGCTCTACAGAAAATACAAAGAAAAGATTCTCTGCTTTGAGCCTCCAGAAGGAACCAGCCCTCAGACACTTAGACTTTAGTGCAGTGAAACTGATTTAGAACTTCTGACTTTCTGAAAGAGAATAAACTTGTGTTATTTCAAGCTGCTTCGTTTGTGGTAATTTGTTACAGCAATAGGACATTAATACATCACGGATTAGGTGAGAAGTGTATATCCAGGGGATATGCTAAAATAAAACAGGAAGTCTCAACATTTTTGGTTGCGACTCTTGCTAAGAAATACATTTTATATCAATATCCAATATGAGCAAGCATACAGTTGTGCACACACAAACACACAGAGAATACAAAATTTTGCAAATTGATATTTATTTCACAAAGTATACTGGTATCTTCTGTATTATTTTATTCTATTTCATTATTTCATTTTTTTTTAAATGCTGGTTGGAACACACTAAATTGACTTCATAATCCCCTAATAAGTATCCTGAAAAACACTGGCATTCAGGGAAGAGAGTAGGCCCTAAGAAGCGTGGATTGGGATCCAGCTGAGATGGGCTTTAAATGTCAGCCTCTTGACAACATATGACATATACTTTCCAGTAGCTCATAGTTGGTGTCACTGCCATCAGGGCCCTACCAGTACAGACTATATCAAGCATTTCTCCAGAACTCTGAATTCTCTTTCAGTGGTTCCCAACTGAGGGTGATTTTGCAGCACAGGTCCTGTCGGGCAGTGTCTGGAGAGATTTTTGCTGTCACATCTGGGAGCGGGGCTGCTACCAGCCTCTAGTGCGTAGAAGCCAGGGCTGCTGCTGGTAATCATGCTACAATGCACAGGATAGCCTCCGCCACGATGAACTGTCCAGCCCAAAACCCCCACGGTGCCGAAGTGGAGAAATCCTGCTCTCGCTGCAGCTCCTGTCAGCAGCATTCGGTGGTAGTTCAGTCTCTTTTGAAACTTTTCCCCAGCGGTGTCCTCCCTTACAATGCCCTGTGCTCCAAAACTATGCCTTTCCTATCTAGTATAACATGTCACAAGCTCTTGTGAATTAGGCACAATTAGTGACAAGTGATAGCTGCATTTAAAAGAAGAGTTTATTAATGAATCTGAAAGTGGTGATTGGGACTATGCCAAGTATAAGACATCTATCTTCTTGGCACAAAGTGGCCTATTCCAGGCTGCCGCTGTAAGTGAACTAAACAACCACATCTGCACATTGTTTGAAACCTCCAAAACTGCAGAGTAGCTAATCTCTGTCATTTAAAAGTCTGCTACTTTAGGTTATTGGATTTTACTGCAATCAGATTTAAAGTGCTGTTTGAAGATCATTTGAACAGGGCACATGTAGCATTGCTCCCTTGAAAACTGGAAGGATGATGACTTCCACATTATAAAGCTGTTTAGGAGCTCTTTTCACTCTACTAATCATTTTACCATTGTCTCTAATTCTGCATGTTCCATTGTAGCGCACTAGAAGGCAGCTTAAGGGTAGAAGGAACAGTGAGTAACCAGCTTCTGTTGTTTCTACCAATAACTGGTATAAAGTATACCGTATGTTTAGGAAATGACATCTAATTAAAGTCAACGTGGGACAACTTTCCCTGGGAGGCCCAGGCTATATGCACAGGGCCACTTCATTGGATATAATAGTGTGGTTAGTATCAAAGGACGGAATATGAAAATAATCTATTTTAACCTCCATATTTGGGGGCTTTGGGAAAAAAACCACACATGTATTGCTAATAATCCCAGAATAAATGGTTTTTAGGTTTGGGTACTAGTGTCTTTTCTTGTTTCATGGGAATATGAAAGCACCTACAAAAATAAACTCTAGGAAGTTTAAAACACTACAAAGACAGTTTTAAACATTATAATTAGAATAAAACTAAATGAACTAAAACAGCTTTACTGTGGAAAATACTCTGATCTTAATTTCTGTGCTGCAATATGCAGCCCCTCCCCACCCCTGGGCGAGATTGGAGTGGTGGTGAGAAGAGGTCTCAGCAAACCAAAATTCAGGAGCTTGAATAGTTAAGGAAGGTGTCTGAAAAAGTAGGTTCCAGAAGGGCATGTTCTAATCAGAACAAACATTTGAAAGTGAAAATATTTACTAACCAGTCAGGTTCCTTCTGTATTTGTATGGACTTCCTCCTGAAGCAAAGGCACATAAATTAAAAAAAGCTACCATTTCATTAAATGCTGACCTTGTGTTTGGCACTGTGCTAAGCACTTGACGTGAACTAGTTCATGCAATCATCACATGATTACCCCATCAATTTCGTGGAGTAAATACCATTGGCATTCCCACTTACGGATGAAAAAACTGAGGTTTACAGAGATTATTTGGTTTAAGGGGGATGAAGCTACAATTAGAAATCAGACATTCTGAGTCTGGAGGCCATGCAATTAATCATCCCGAGACATGCAGTGCAGGAGATTCTTTCAATTACTGCTAAAGGATTACTTTACAATGGGCTCAAAGTGAAGGGAACTGTTAAAGTGTGAATGGTTGAAATGGGAGAGGTCAGTGAGTTCCTTTTTTTCCTGTTCCCAATCTCATTAATTTGTATGGAGCAATCTATTACAAAAGCTAATTCTAACATAGAAATTATATGCTCCAAAGCCTGTGATCTTACACGAGTAACAGCTGAACAGGTAATCCTTACCTCTTTCTCACCTGCAATAATCTTCAGTTTGGTCTCTCTCTTCCTCTCTCCCGCTACACACAACACAGACACACACAACATATTTAACATCTGGTTTTGGAGTCTCACACTGAGTGAGCTGTGTTAAGTCGGTAGCAAGAACGCAAGCAGTAGGGTCCTAATGAAATACATCTCTAAAATGGCTGTGATTTCCACTAGATGACACATAATAACTATTATTGTTCCCTGAAAAACAACTTTTTGGTTCAGACATCAATGAGCTGTGCAGGAATAGTGGATGAGGGCTCCTTTCTTTTCCAACTAGTCTCTTGATATGAGGAGCCTGAAATAACTAGAGGGCAGCTGTGGATTAAAAGTTAATGTGTGTCTCGTGCCTCTGAAAGAATCGTTTTCTTTCCAGGAACCAAGACCTCTGCACCCATAGATCCTAGAGTTGTGAGGACTGGAAGCACAAATTCCTCAGGTGGGTCACTGGGAGTGGTGAGTGGGGCCACTCCTACTTCTACTCCTTGGTACTTGGACGTGTGGAGCCCACCTACTGGGGACACAGCGCCATATGATGGTTGTTGGTTTAGGGTATATGTGACATCCTGATGAATATGCTGATTTCTGCAGAGTATCAGCTCCAAGCTGGTGCTCAGGGGTACCTTTTAAAGGCCATTTCATTGCTCTATCAGTCCAGCAGCTTCTGGATTTCATGGCTTGTGGCAAGACCAGTAAATCTCACGGATCTGTATTCACTGCCGTATCTCCTTTGCTGTAAAGTGGATTCCGTGGTCCTTTGTGATGTTCTGTAGGATCCTATGTAGGCGAATCAAACTCTGTAAGTCCTTGGATAGTGTTGTTGACTGAGGCGATGCAGCCAGGAAGGACGCGCTCATACCCAGAATACATATCAATTCCAGTCAGGATTAATTTGCTCCTCTTTCCAAAATGGAAGAGGTCCAAAGTTACTTGCCACCACATAGCTGCTTGGTTGTCTCAAGGGATGGTGCTGTATCAGAGGCAGAGCCTTGGTCTCTTACTGGTAGATGGGATATTTGGCAGAAGCAGTAGCTAGATCAGCCTTGCTGAGTAGGAGCCCATGCTCTTAAGCCCATGTGTAGCCTCATCCCTGTTACCATGGCCAGTCTGTTCAAGTTATCAGTGTGTCAACGCTGCAGTGGACAGTAACACAGGCAGACTGACACTTTGCTGAGTCCTTCTGTCTGTTTGATGGTATAGTGCTTCTTCTGAGATAGATGCTCTCTGATGTGTAACATACAATTCAGAATTTTCAAATGCAAAAAAATTGTATTTTCATGCTCATTCCCATAGGTCCATCCTCATGTTTCTAATCAAAACCTCCTTACTCCTGATCGTCCAATCCTTTTGACTAACCAATCAAGCCATTAGCCATTGCCTATGATCACATATATATTTTTACCTTGGGCTACTTTTCACACCCAGAACACCCATGTGCACGACCCAAAGTTCTGCCCATTGGAAGGATTTCTCCTCACCACTATCTTACCCAGGCCCGAGGGAAAGGCACTGTTCAACAGTGAAGAATGAAATTGGGGCCAGAACTCCTGCAGCTAATTTGTACCCTCAGACCTCATTCTTTCCCACATACCACTTCTATCTTACCACAGATTGTTGCTGGGTCTGCCTAACCTCGTGACCCTGTGAGTTGGATAGATCCCATCTCAGTTCGGTATGCATGATCGCTTGTCTCAACCAGGGCCTTGTAGCTTCCAAGGTACAGTTTTTCAAATGGTATATCATTTTTCACTACAGGTGACATAGCTTGGCTGCAGAATCCTGGGGGGCCTGTGTTGTGATTCTCCAACTGAGGCATGCCCGTAAACACCACACTCTTATCTTTTCCCATCACTGACAGCTCTAATATCATTGGGTCTGTTAGGTAATATGGTCCAAGTGGAAGAATGACTTGCATAGTATCCTGGACCTGCTGCAGACTGCTTTTCTGTTCTGAGCATCCCTCAAAGCTAGAAGCTGTTTGTGTAAATGGGCTGGAATAGTGTTCTCATATGAAATATACTGCCTCCAGAATCCGAAGACACCTGCCAACCATTGTGCTTGCCTCTGAGTGGGGAAGTTATAAAATGCAATAAAACTTTAAAAGGGGTATCACAGACCTTTGGAGCCCTATAAACCTCACTGATATGGCAGGCCCTGAATCTTCACAGGGTTTATTTCTCGATCACTGAGGGACTGTATCGTAACAGAGCCTTGAATGTGCTTGTAATTTCTTCGTCATCCAGTCCAAACCGCACAATCTTATCAGAATGCAGACCAAGGTGATTTTACAAACAGGGGATGTAGATCCTTCCATCTATTTGTCTTTTTATTCCACTTTTTAGGAATCCTCTCAACTTTATCTTCCAACCCTTCCATTAAATATTTTTTATAATATTTAAAAATATATCCAAGAACCTCCTTTAATTCCCCACATTTCCTTTTTGCCCTTATTTTTATCTTTCACTTTCCTGGGTATCTTACTTAGCCGGGTTCCCTGAAAGCATAGCCTATGACAAAGGCTTACATACAAGTAATTTGGGGGGAATGTAGTCCCAGGAAGGTGTGGAGGATATGAACTAAACAGAGAAGAGGGGAAAGCCAAGAAAAGGATGTATTAGGGAGTTGGTCACTGCTACAGGCAATTGGCTCTCAATCCCATGGGACTTCCCGAGTAATACTTTTGAAATAATTTTCAGAACTATCTGCTAAGGTATAAAAAGGGAGAAGCATTTATTCTACTCACAGGTGGTGTTAATTTTCCCTCACCTCCAAACTGTGCACATACTAATACCAAGACGGTTCCCACAACATTCAACTGGGGTAAGCAGAAGTCCCTGAGCAGGGAGCAGGAGGTTATAGCTAGGGCCCAAAACAAGGCAATATCCAGTAGTAGCTGAAGCTGGTCAAGACCAAGAAGAATTGGTTACTATGGCAGTAGCTGAAGTAAGTGATGGGCCAAGAGGATTTTGAACTGATATGTGAGAGGTGTCTGATATACTGGGGATAGTGATAACTTTCAATTTTTTAAAATGTTATTCCTATTAGTTTATGTTGTTTGGTCCCTACTTTTAATATGAGAATCTCTCCTCAAATGTTTGGTGATTTTTGGCTGTCTGCTCATGGGTGAGGCTCTAAAAACCTGACTGGAAGCTCTGTGTGCATGGGAGAGACTTTTCCACAGAATGGCTTTAGTAGAGGATTATATGGACCATCCACATCAAGGGGGAACCTTAAAACAGCATTAACTGTAGGTCTTTCTTGTAGGCTAATTTTCCTAAGGAAGAAGAGTCTAGAATTTCCTGCCTGACAAGATGGAGTATAAGTCTGGTTACTAACAACCTGGGAGCTCAGGGGCAAAGTGGGCTAAGGTCCCACCATTCAGAAGGTATGTAGGGTGATCTGGCTCTTAGTTCAGTATACCTGCCCTCAGCTGTGTGTGTACCTGCAGTCTCCTGCAGGGGTCAGTAAGAATTGCTAAGGTTTGTGATATGGTGAGGGTGATCTGAGAGTCTATCTGCTTCAATACAGACTTCTAGGTAATTCTAGTTTCAGTCCCACTGTACTTCTACTTCCTAGCCTTTCTGGGCACTGTGGTGCAAATTTGCATGCTTTCATGATTATCCCACTGTCGACTTAAGTTTTAGTTCTCTCAGGTTTGCCTAGTCATATACTACTCATTCACAAGTTTTCTAGCTTCTAAAGTTTTATAGCTGTTATCACTTTTCTGATTCTTTTTTATTTTTTTAGAGACAGGGTCTTGATATGTTACCCAGGTTGGATTCAAACTCCTGGGCTCAAGGGGATACCTCTCTGATTCTTTTTATCTATTTAGGTCTATGTCTTCTAAAAAAATTATTTACTATTATTTTAGTGTGGTTAGAAAGAGCACAAACATGAATCAGTGTGTTCAAATAATCTATGTTTAACTGGAACTTTCTGCTTTGCTACTTTCCAAAATATCAAAAAGTGTAAAATTTATATCCCTTATTGTGAACCACCCATGAATAAATGTGGTGAGAGACTGACAATAGGCACATTAAAGAACTCACTCTCCCTCTTGCCCAACCTGCTACTGGCTCCTTGCTGTTTCTCAAAGATGCCTGCATGCCCTTGCCACTAGGCTCTGTGGTTTGCTATTTCCTGTCTGGATTACTCTTGCCCCACAAATTCCCATGATGCTCTCCTTACTTTCTTCAAGTTTTTGCTCAAATGTTACTTCATCAAAGATGCCTTCTACTACCCATTCTATACATCACAACAGCCCAACTCACCCCTTGTCTGCTACTCTCTATTCCTTTTCCAACCTTTATTTTTCTCCATAGCGCTTATCACTCCTGACATGTTATATATTTATTGTTTGGTCCCCCATTTGAATTTATACTCTAATAGACAGTTTTGTTCCCTACTCTATCCGAGTACCTAGAACAATGCCTGGCACATAGCTGATGTGCAGTAGTTATTGAAAGAATGAAGGAAGGTAGGATAAGGGAGGCGAGGGAGTAGGGAGCAAAAGAAGAAAGGAAGGATGGCTGGTTGCTTAGGCATTGTATTTGATAGAATATTATGGGAGATAAAACACTTTTGACTATTTCTTGAGGTTACAGTATGGTCTAGCCCAGAAGTTTCCCTAATTTTGGCATATCCTAACCAAACTAACACTTAACCTTCCCATAATTTTTTCCCCAAAAACAAAGAGAAAAGGAGGACAAAAGGGGGTGTGGATATTGCCAGGGATTCTGCATTATTGTATATAGCTCCATGAGGACAGGGACTTGTTCAGCTGGCACAGTAGGCAATTAACCAACATGTGCCAAATGACATAGACCAGGGACCTCCCTGAATGTTCTACTTTGCATAACCTTCCTTTAGAATTTTTACACACCTTTGAGCTGATGGCAATCCCAATAATCACAAGCTGAATTTCCTGTTATGTCAACAAATTAACTTTATTTAGAAAAAATAAAATGATTTTTCTTATATCTCAGAGTTCTTGGAGTAAAATTCAAAAATGCCACAAATCTATAGAAGTGTTTCAAAGAGAAAAATTGGAGAAGGTGGACTGCAATTGTAAAGAAAACCTCAGTCGAACTAGAAAAGGAAACTCTCTCATAGTTCATGAGACCAAATTAAAAAATGTGGGCTGATAATGAGAACAGGACTTAAGGAAACATTAGTTTAACTTTGACTTTGGGATGGAATAGTCAAGTGTAGCCCCAAGGTTTTTTGTGGTCAAAATCGACTAGGTATTTACAGAAATTATTTTTCATCATATGGAGAAGAAGGGACAAGATACAAGGCTTAAGCTACTTGTATAAAAAAGATTTCATTTTCTCAAAATGTATTTTAGAAAAATATTGTTACTTCCCACTCCAGAACTCACCCTACACAATATGCTATGAGACAAACTACGCTTGATTTGTGAAATAATTGAGTTTTGGAATAATTTAGTAAGTTTATGAATATTAAAAACACGAGTATAAAATAGGCATTAACAGCTGCTTAACAGTGATAAAATATACTTTTATTTACTTTGTTGAATCAGAGGGTTGTAAAAAAAAATTATTGCTAAAGTAGATATCAGGCAAACAGAAAAGTGCTTTAGAAGTCCAGTTACCTTGGAGTTTATTTAAACTAAGAGAAAAAGGTCATAATGTTTTCATGCAATACATACTTGGTTTTTTTAAATAACAA